>NIVC01002621.1:0-156317 GCA_002269645.1 Macrostomum lignano | reverse complement strand
AATTATAGTTTGCATGCAAACTGAAAACAATGAAAAGTCGAATGCAAATTTATTAAAATGCATTGTTCAAGTGCGCACACCCACTATATTTGCCTTTAATGCAAGCGCAAAGCAATCATGTTTGACAATTGTGGTTGAGGGCAAAATTCCTGTGCTTAGCATGCTACTGTCCGATACTGTTGGTGAGTAGTACATTACCAAGTGCATTGAAAAATCCAGCTCATGGCAACCAAATAGTTATGCGAGGTGAAATTGAGGATAAATAGCGAAGGAGAATATTTGGCATTATTGCCTGCTTGATTAGGGTCTGGGTTTAAATTCTCCCAAAGAGTACGACTGAATTAGTTTGTTCTACCCTACTAATGATAGTAAAGTCCGTATAAAAGCTGCTGAATTTGGCGGACAGGGCAGATTAAAAGGGAAGTCTATTTTTCTAATCAGAGCTAGATACGAATATGCCAAAACAAAATCTTGAGCAGTTCGACAATTGACACGAACACTCGGCCGCTACCTCGTAATTAAGCCTCACCCGACTCTGCACCAGCCTCTAAACTCGATTTTAGTTGCCGAAACTACCCAGTGACAAATAAAGCACGCCAGTTAATTGATGGACACGTGGGGCTCGCTGAGTCACTGATGACGCTGCATGGCTGACAGGCTGGGTAAAAGCAGGGAGGGTTTGAGGAGGGAGGCGCGTGCAGTCACACGGGGGAGTGTGATGAAGCATCGGATGCTGGCATACAGACGCAGCGCGCGAGCGCGCGAGATTGGCATGTCACCTGATGCTAGAAAGCACCTGGTCTTTCTCCGTGTGTCAGTTCGAAGGATTGCCGCCTTAACATTTCATTTCGAATTCACAAAATCTCAGCTTTCCTGAATCTCTGGCTGAAATGCAACTAAAGGGAGCTGATAGGAAAACACAGGGTTGGGGTGGGTCGTCATTCGCATCGAGACTCATGTTGGTTCAGGTGACTCACCGGTCCGGAGGCTGCTTTGGCGAGCCTGCGGCAAGCTGCTGCTGCTGCTGCTGCTGCTGCTGCTGGGACCCGAGATGCGGCTGAAATCCTCGTGCAGATCCGAGTCGTCGTACTGCTCCACGCACAGCTCCACCGTCTGCGGGGGGCGCGTTTTGGACGAGCGTGAAGAGGGTGGTTGACGGAGAAGGTGGGTGGCAAAGGTGAGGAGAGGTGACGTAATCAATCAAAAAGACGCGCTCTCACCATAATCTCGGAGCGGACTTCTCTCCGACTGAAGCTGAGCAGGCAGACGTGCGCCGTGCCAGCAACCAGCAGCCGCTGGAAGTCGGCATCAAAGGAGATGAGCTGCACCGCCAGCGCCTCGTCGCCGAGCTGCCAGTTGGCGCCGCCGCTGGCCTCAGTTCCTCCCGAGGCCGGTGCCGCCGGATCAGCCGTCGTCTCGGAGGAAACCTGGCGGGAGGTGGGTTTGCTGCCGCTGCTCCCTGGCTCGAAGTACTTGGAGGTGCGCAGGCGGTACAGCGCCTGCAGCTCCAGCAGCGAGGCGTCCCAAAACTTCAACGACCCGTCGGCGTGGCCAGTGACGAGGATTTCCGAGTAGCTGGTCTTGGAGTCGCCCCACTCGCCCCCGGTGACGGGCCACTGCTTGGTGCTGAAGCCCTCCGAGTGCTTCTGCGACCGGCCGACCATGAAGAAGGATTCGATGAGCTTGTGCGGGCAGTCGGCCACGTAGTGGCAGGCGGTGACGGGCGACTCGTGCAGGTCCATGGGGTACGGGTTCTCGAAGTTCGGGTACCTGCGAGGAGGGAAAACTGCATGACTGAAAATCGTCTGTCGAAATTTCGGCAAACTCTTCAGGAAAATCGTTAGAAAATAGAGACTAGAAAACCGGGCTCTTGTTAGTAAAGTTATTCAGGTTTGAATTAAAAAAGAACAACTGGATTCAGGAAGTGCTCGTTCGAAGACTTCTGAGACGTCAAGGCTCGGGTGGATTACATGGAGGGATGGAGAGGAGGGGGATTGCTTAGATGCCAAGGGTCAATTGTAAGTTGTTGGTAGGCCAAGCCAAAGGCAGATCAAAAGGGAGAGTCAGGGTTAAGCTGTGGCTTAAAGGGAGGCTTTGATGCCACAGCTCACAGGGGTGCTGATGTCTTAGGCTGGACAGCATATGCGTTTTTGCTTTAAACATCTTTTCTCAGGATACTAACAATACAAGGTCAAAACCTACATGTAGTTTACTCAATATTTTTTTCTTTCTATGTTGCCAACCCGAAGTGTCAGCTAAACCGATTGGAGAAGCAATAAAAATATTGTCTATTCTAAATTCCTATTTACAAAGTGTAGGAGAAGCCAACCTTTGCGCTGAACTATAAAAGCTTAAACTGCATGGAAATAATCACGGCCAGGACACAGAAAATGCTCCGATTCTCTCCCGCAGCTCTTTCAATTGCGTCTCAGCAAGGGCTGAGCAGAAATCCTTCAATTCAAATCCTTCCCAAGATCCGCTTCCTTCGATTTCCTTGGTCCAGAAATCTTCCCCCTTTAGAGGAGCCCTGCAAAGAATTCTTGCCAAAACTCAACCATCAGGCCGAGCAATCTTTGCCTTGAGTGAAAATCATGATTCCTGGAACTGAGACCTTCGTGTTGCCTTCTGCAGCAGCGGGAAAAAAGCAGATGAAACCTTACTAGGGCCGCGGAGGTGGGGCCAGTTCGTGACTAAAATTACCAAAAAAACTAAGGCGTCAACGGGATGGCTAAAATGTTTCGATCAGACTGTCAAAGTGCATTCCAAATATGTTTGTCTAATTTCCATTCTTGCATTAAGCAACAGAACAGTCTGCAGAAAAATACAGAAAGTACAAGAGAGTGGAGAGAGAAAGTGCTCAGAATAGGAAGAAGAGCAAATATACTCGAACTTTCTTTGATCGAACTGGCCGCCAAATTCTGAATTGCCCGTTTGCCTTGGCCTGGCCATTTTTCCTGCTCCCTTATGAGCCTCGTCTGTCGCCTTCCGCGCATGAATATTGAATGGCCCAAGCTGCCCGGGCCAGGATGGGAAATAACTTTGGCCCGCGAAGCCCAGAAGCCAGACTCGCCAGGGCAAGGAGGAGAAACTAAGTGTCCAAAGCGGCTGCATATTTATGCTGTCTGTGTTTATCAGTTCCTGGCTAGCTACTGCGCGACAGGGTTCAGGATTGCTGTTAGCAACGGAAGGGACGAAAAACACCTTTTTCCTGAGCAATTTTACAGACGAACAGCTTGATGAAGTAGAGGAAGCTGAGAGAATAGAAGAGATGGATTAGGGAGCAAATCGCACTCGGAGGGGGGGGGGGCACTCAGCCGAGGGGACGAGTTTCACTAAACTGAGCTCAGCTTTTGCAGCTTCTGCTCACACTCCATCCTTTCATTTGCTTCTACAGCAGCAAAATTTACAGAGAAAAAATCAACGGCACAGAGGCCTGGATGGAGGAGGCGGGGCCAGGGAAAGTGGACTCTGAGCAAACAGTAAAAGAAACATAGCGATAAGAGAGGCAGGAATGAACAGTTTGCCAAAAGCGGCGGATCTCTCTTTGCCAAAAACTTTTCCCAGGCACGTCTCCTCTCCACTCAGTCTCTTTAACCGCTTTACGGTAGATGAAGCAAGAGAAAAAATGAAATTCTTGAATCCATTCTGCTTCTTTTACTGTTTCGGACTCAGAAATGAACAGTTTCAGACAGACAAACAGACACTAAGACAGACAGACAGACAGACAGACAGACAGACAGACAGACAGACAGACAGACAGACAGACAGACAGACAGACAGACAGACAGGCAGACAGACAGCACAGACAGACAGACAGACAGACAGACAGACAGACAGACAGACAGGCAGACAGACAGACAGACAGACAGACAGACAGACAGACAGACAGACAGACAGACAGGCAGGCAGGCAGACAGACAGACAGACAGACAGACAGACAGACAGACAGGCAGACAGACAGACAGACAGACAGACAGACAGACAGACAGACAGCAGACAGACAGGCAGGCAGGCAGGCAGACAGACAGACAGGCAGGCAGACAGACAGGCAGGCAGACAGACAGACAGACAGACAGACATCTGGCAAGAACAGTCAGGAGGAGCTGCTTTATCCCATCTGATAACTGAAGAGGATAAAATGAACAGCTTTCTGAAAATCGAAAAGTCGACCAACAAGCATTCTCTGTTCTCCTTTTCTTTCCTTGAGCAAGCCTCATCAATCATTCAGGGAGAATGAGGAAGCTGGGACACACAGGGTGCAGACTAAGGCAATAGTCAATATCGACATCCTCTTCTGGTTTTCATAATTTCTCAGTCACGCGTCAAAGCCTTCACAGGGCCAGAAATTAGCATTTTGCATTGCATGTGCCTAACGGCTGTTGAATTCACTCGAGACCACTAAAATCAACTGCGCACAAAAATACTTGTGAGCCAATCTTTTATGCTTTTGAAGGACATTTTTCACTCGCTTATGCATTGAAAAAGTGTCTTTCAAAAGCATGAATTGCATCACGTATGACGTTAATCACGTGCCCTGGTGGCAGGGCAGGGGGGTATTCCCCAGGCAGCTACACCCATGCTTACCCATCGGACGTCAGGTCAATAACTGCCAAGTCGTTCTTCTGTAGAACAGCCACTGCGTACGGTTCGGCAATGTCTGCATGAATGGAAGGCGAAAAATTATAATTGTTTCAAATATGCGCTGCAAAGGCTACAGCCTCCCCCGGCTTCACCATTGTACAGCATCTAGGCCTATTGCAGCTAGAATCTTACTGCTACCGCTTCGATGCTCAGAATTTAGTTTTCCAGATCACATTCTGAGACTGAGATCCATGCGATCAGCTTTGTTAGTTTGTTGTGGGTTCACTTTTTCACTAATAAATTTGTAAATTTTGTAGTGGAAAAAGGCTAGAGGGTAATTAAGTATTCTGTTGGAATATTTTGGTTAAGGCTTTGACCTCTTGGTCAAAATTGATTCAGGAGTTGCAGACGGTGAAGGCCCTGTGGAGCAAGCATCTGGTCATGTCAGATTTCCGATGTCTAGAGTACAGGGCATGGAAATTGAGAATCAGATTGGTAAAAAAACTTTGCTAGAAGGGTTCCATTATTTAAGTCGATTTTTAGGTCGATAAATGGAAGTTTTTGATCAGCAGCGTTCTTAATAGCGAATTTGATGTTGTCCTGGGTGGAATTAAGAGCCTCGACAAAACGATCAATCTTGTTTTTGCCGTCCAAGATGGCGAAAGTGTCATCGACATGACGTCTATAAAATTTAGGGGAGCAGTCGATGGGCCTCCAATTATTAGTTTCCCAATGAGACATGCAGACGTCAGCGAAAGTAGTAGGAGAGCTAGCGGACTTCCCATGGCGCAGACTTCGATTTTCTGGTAGTAGTTATTATCGGACACGAAGATGCCTGAGGTCGCAAATCCTACGAGTTTTTTTAAGGAGGCCTTGGACAAGGACTTGATTGGGGCGTTTTGTTTGTGCACTAAATCAGTGGTTAAGTCAATGGCAAGTTTGAGGGGGTGTTGGTAGAAAGAGAGGCGAGGTCGAAGCTGCAAATTGAATGCCCGAATTCTTAATATCAGAACAAGAGTCTTGAGATCTGTGAGAAAATCTCTGTTGGATTTCATAGTGAAATTGGAGGGGATACAAGGCTTGATAAGAGAATCAAGATACTTAGCTAAGCTCGTATTTGACGGAATTGGTCATGAAGACATGGTGACCTTGTCCATGAGTTCCGAGACATTGGAATCTGTTCCTGTCTTAAATAATGTTTTTGTAGCTTGTTAATGTAGTCTTCGGTGTTGAGAATAGCAACACCATTGCCATAGCTACTCCGCACCATAAAAATTATGCTTTCCTCACGTGTTGATCATTGCATTCCTATTCGTCCTACTATCAAAGCGAACAGCTTCACCCACAGAATATGGCTTTACCTGAGAGACTTTAGTTCAAGGACCACTAGAAGTTACCGTCGCTTCTAGACAGACAGACAGAGACAGACAGACAGAGACAGACTGTAACTTCTGAACTTACTGGACTAGTAACTTCTAGTGGTCCTTGCTTTAGTTATTGTCGGCTAAATTACAGTAAATAACTGCAGTTTTGCGACCCACGCTAACAGACTTTTGCCAGTGGTACTCAGAGAGTTATAAAACACAAATGCTTCGGCCCCTCACCATTGTTGAACGGCGTGTCGCACATGGGCACAATGTCCACAATGTCGTGCTCCATCTGGAGTACATCGATATGGTTATTCAGCTGGATGTTCACGCAGGGCTGGCTGAGCTCCAGGGGCGAGCCGCCGCTAAATAAGAACAAGTCGGCGTTTTCCCGACGCCGGTTGAGCCAGAATACTCGCTGAATCGGTCGGAATGAAGTCGGCGAGCCTCCGTCTGCCTCCATGAGATTAGCTGACGATGAAATTTGTTTGAGACGTTTTTGAGCGTTATATTTTTAACGTTATATTTTGCATTAAGTTCTAAACCAAACATTTGGTCCCCCCAGTATGTCAAGTTTCAGGGTAGTTGGATTGTCCCACATCGAGTTGCCTACCGTGCGGAAAGGTGACCTCCGGCTTCTGCGGATTCTTCAGCGACCACTTGACCAGGGAGCCGTCGATGTGCGAGCTGATGAACATGCGACCCTCGTGGTGCCAGGACACGGAGCACAGGTCCTCGGTGTGCTTGAAGCGCAGAGCCTCTCGCTTCTGCAGATCCCACAGTACCGTGAGACCCTTGCGGAAACCAATCAGAAGTTTGTTGGAGTCCACAGGGCACTCAGCAATGTGCGCCACGGCTCCTGGGTGCACCGACTGCAGCCTGTAAGCCAGGAAGGTCGTTGGGGTGTAGTGTTTAAAACGCTTGTCAATATCATGCCACTGAACGCCTTCAGTCAATCAATATAATATTCCTGTTTGAGGAGTGCGGCCCAATGGTGTGCGTTCTGACACCCCCTCTGTGGCCACTTGTGGTCGGTGCGATGTGAACCTTGTTGTTGTTATTGATGTTGTAATTGTTGTTTTTGTTGTTGTTGTTGTTTTCTAGCCTAGGATATCAGCACACCCTTCGAGTGTTGGTATAGAAGAATTTCTCTTTGAGCCATTAAAATCTCAGCACCAGCCATGGCATCCCATGAGCCATGGCATCCCTGGCATGCGGTCCAATGCCAACGCAGTTGATCAAGCCATGCATTTCTCAGCCTGATAGCACCTGCTCGGATAGCAGTAATTAGCTCAATAGTTTAGCATCTAGAGCCCACATGGTACGAATGTCAGACAAAGCAGATTCTTACATGCCGATGACTTTGTTCCAGTTGATTATGTAGCCTGATAGTCGGAAGGTCTCAATGTTCATCAGGTAAACGTTGCCCTGAGTAGTGCCTGACAAACTTCGTGAGGGCAGGTAGGCCTGGCTGACGCTGCAATGTGAAATTTAATTAGACTTGCGTGTCGATTGGTGAAGTACGTCTGTCAGGACTTCAAATGAAACGACATCCATTTGAACGCAGCATTTAGCTCGTTAGGCATAGGTCACTTTATTTTTCCAAGAAATGAAAAAAACCCAATTAAACACCCGTATCTGCATGTCCCGATTTCGCACTGGGGGCCCTGAGGAAATGCTCCGCTTCTCATGCACACAGCTTCAGCAACCGATTGAGGCAGAGGCAGTCAGTCAGGCGGAATATCGTGTTAGAAATCTGACGCCCCTAGGAGACAGACGACAGCCAGAGCGCTGAGCGGCTGATAGACAGACGAGGGCTCAGCATTATCAATGATCTGCCAACAGCAAGTGAGACGCAGATTCCAGGGCAGCCATTTTGCTCCTGGCTTCGGCTCTACATCTCTCGATCCGTGCAGTTCTCTTCGATTTTCAAGCAAACCCCGCCTGCACTGCGACTAAGTTGCGTGTCCTGCCTGGGAAGTCATCGCTAAAAGCGGAAAGCTGCAGAAATGAATGAATGAAGAGGAGCTGCAAGTGACACACAGGGCAGGAGTCTTCTGACTGTTGCAAATTAAGTGCGCAGATGAGCAGAACCCGAGGATACAAGCAGCGCTGACTGAAGCACCTGAGGATACAGGCAGCGCTGACTGAAGCACCTGAGGATACAAGCAGCGCTGACTGAAGCACCTGAGGATACAGGCAGCGCTGACTGAAGCACCTGAGGATACAAGCAGTGCAGACTGAAGCACCTGAGGATACAAGCAGCGCTGACTGAAGCACCTGAGGATACAAGCAGTGCAGACTGAAGCACCTGAGGATACAAGCAGTGCAGACTGAAGCACCTGAGGATACAAGCAGTGCTGACTGAAGCACCTGAGGGTACAAGCAGTGCTGACTGAAGCACCTGAGGGTACAAGCAGTGCTGACTGAAGCACCTGAGGGTACAAGCAGTGCTGACTGAAGCACCTGACGATACAAGCAGTGCTGACTGAAGCACCTGAGGATACAAGCGGTGCTGACTGAAGCACCTAAGGATACAAGCAGTGCTGACTGAAGCACCTGAGGATACAAGCAGTGCAGACTGAAGCACCTGAGGATACAAGCGGCGCTGACTGAAGCACCTGAGGGTACAAGCAGTGCAGACTGAGCCTACTAAAGGAGATTTTATCCGGGCATTGTCTACCACACCAGATGCCACTCTGCTGAAGCCGAGACAAAACAAAGCCAGATAAATATTCCGCCCCGGGTTCACTCGGTGGAAACATCTCTCAATATTGGTCTGCTCAATTTATAAATAAAGCAGCCTACAGACGGTGCTACTCTCTCCGAGTTCAATAGAAGGGCTGGAATTCGTTTTAGAATAATTGATTTAATCCAATCCAACAAAAAACGTCATTCCCCCAGTCTGTGCAGGCCCTATACTCACTCTGCCAGACCCTGGAGTAAGCCTCTTTACAGACCGAGCTAAAAGTTCAAATTGACTCTCCGGCCTCAGGCATGCCCTGCCTTTGTCCTCTCTCCCTGCTCTTTAGCTAAGCTGCTAGTCTAAGCCGACTTGATCGAACGCCTTTAAAACCATCCGATAGCGAGCTAATCATCTGCAGGCCTCTCAGGCAACGAACCGGTCCTGTGTCGCCCTTCACTCTCTGTCTCCCTTCTCTCTCTCACTCTCCATCTTACAGAATCTCCGGAGCGGCGCCTTTGATGCCCCCCCTCAAGTAAAGTGCCGGCACCGCAACTCTGAGAGAAAGGCAGAGAATCCAGGAGACAGGCAGAGGGCGCGGATTTCTCATTAAAAGTGCGCGCCGCTGTTCTGGGAGAGTTGAAGCCGAGAGCAACACGCGGGATGTCTTGAGCGGGTGCGCAGCGTCAAGCTTGACTCTGCCTGCCCCAGCAACTCCCCTCCGCCCGTAGCACCAGGAAGGAAAATAGAACAATAATTCTGCCTTCCGTCAATGTCAAACCACCCGATTATTCTGCCTTAGCTTTGAGATTTGCCGATGTCTGTTCGTGCCGAACCCGCTCTTCCCCTCTAGCCCACCAAAAAACCTTATTTTTCCCATTGTGTTTGCGTCCGCGAGGGTCTCAGTAAAAATTTCAGTTTTTTAGAGGGGGGAAGGGGGCAGCCGCTTCTTCCAGTCACAGCTGCGCTGCTTTTCTGACTTCTGAGACAAGGAGAAGCGATCAGGGAGAGAGAAAGACAGATTTTGTTGCAGCGGTCAGCCACCAGAACGAGGGACAGTACTGATAGACACTGGAGAAGCAGAGGGCAGCAGCAGCGGGTGGCGCGGCCTACCGCCGGGGAGAGCACCGCCACCGGTCTGACCCTTCAGGCCGCTGTAGCCGGGGGTATCTGCCTGCATGGTCAGCAGCAACCAGCATTTATTAATTTCTCCCCAGCGGATCGGGGGAGCACTCTGCTCCCCCCCCCTGCTGCCTCCACCGGCCCTCCTTCCCGTCATCCCCTGCATTGCTGACAGAGGGCCGCTGAGGAGAGCGAAGGGAGCAGGGAGGGGGCAGCAGGAGGGGCCAGTCAAGGGAAGCGGCCGGACTTGCATAGCTGGGATATTTTGCATCGCGGCTCGAGCTTCTTTCTAGCCTTATCCTTTCCCCTCTGCTCACAACTTCCTCCTACCCTCTGCTTTATTTTCTTTCAACTAAGAGGAGAGGGAAAGGAAGAAGCCACAGCCCAAGAGGAGACTAGACATGGAAGAGGAGGGGACTGCGGGTGAGGGACACAAACAGGGAGGCGAAGCGATAGAGAAGAATGAGCGAAGGGGAAATTATTCACGACAGGAAGACGGGTAAGGGGGCTGAAGTCCCAAGCAACCCCATATTATTGCTCCTCTTGTTTGATTCTATAGATTAATAAATAGATAGATAGATAGATAGATAGATAGATAGATAGATAGATAGATAGATAGATAGATAGATAGATAGATAGATAGATAGATAGATAGATAGATAGATAGATAGATAGATAGATAGATAGATAGATAGATAGATAGATAGATAGATAGATAGATAGATAGATAGATAGATAGATAGATAGATAGATAGATAGATAGATAGATAGATAGATAGATAGATAGATAGATAGATAGATAGATAGATAGATAGATAGATAGATAGATAGATAGATAGATAGATAGACAGATAGATAGATAGATAGATAGATAGATAGATAGATAGATAGATAGATAGATAGATAGATAGATAGATAGATAGATAGATAGACAGATAGATAGATAGATAGATAGATAGATAGACAGATAGATAGATAGATAGATAGATAGATAGATAGATAGATAGATAGATAGATAGATAGATAGATAGATAGACAGATAGATAGATAGATAGATAGATAGATAAATAGATAGATAGATAGATAGATAGATAGATAGATAGATAGATAGATAGATAGATAGATAGATAGATAGATAGATAGACAGAGAGAATCCGCCGCTGTCGCCAGCCCGAGGTGAGAATGGGGCATCAAAGCGCTCACCCCTCGGTCCTTTCGCCAGGCCGCCCAGCAACTCATCTCCTTCCCACTCCCTCCTTTCCGAATAAATAATAAATACCCGACGCGACAAATTTTCAGCTCCCAGCCGCGCAGAGTACTTTTTCGCGGGCATTTTAGGAAGACGGGGCGCGTGAGGATTTGGAAAGCAGAGTGGGAATGGTCCCGACCCGTCGCGGGGATTCAGCCTGAATGCATGGGCCCGCTTTTAGGGACAAATGGCAGACACGGACAGCGGTGGGAGATTTGCTGCGGCGGCCGGTCTCATCCTCTATGCGCGTCTCGGATTGAACCGGACCAGTTAGTGGCTGGGCCGATGGGGAGTAGCTGGGAATTAATGAGGTTGGGGTGAGGGTGTGGGATATTTATCCCCCGATTTTCTCTGGCAGTGGGAAAAGCGGCGTTTGTGTTTGGAATTTTTTTCAAGTCCGCTTCGGTTTCGCTAATTAGAAAGAGGCGGAAAATTGCCGGACTGAGCTTTGATTTCCTCTGACGTGCTGGGATCTATCGATTCAAGATCACACTCTGTCTCAAACTCGATGCAGCAACATCACACTCTGTCTCAAACTCGATGCAGCAAGATCACACCCTGTCGCAAACTCGATGCAGCAAGATCACATCCTGTCACACAAACTCGATGCAGCAAGATCACATCCTGTCACACAAACTCGATGCAGCAAGATCACATCCTGTCACACAAACTCGATGCAGCAAGATCACATCCTGTCACACAAACTCGATGCAGCAAGATCACATCCTGTCACACAAACTCGATGCAGCAAGATCACATCCTGTCACACAAACTCGATGCAGCAAGATCACACCCTGTCACACAAACTCGATGCAGCAAGATCACATCCTGTCACACAAACTCGATGCAGCAAGATCACATCCTGTCACACAAACTCGATGCAGCAAGATCACATCCTGTCACACAAACTCGATGCAGCAAGATCACACCCTGTCACACAAACTCGATGCAGCAAGATCACATCCTGTCACACAAACTCGATGCAGCAAGATCACATCCTGTCACACAAACTCGATGCAGCAAGATCACATCCTGTCACACAAACTCGATGCAGCAAGATCACATCCTGTCACACAAACTCGATGCAGCAAGATCACATCCTGTCACACAAACTCGATGCAGCAAGATCACATCCTGTCACACAAACTCGATGCAGCAGGATCACATCCTGTCACACAAACTCGATGCAGCAAGATCACACCCTGTCACAAACTCGATGCAGCAAGATCACATCCTGTCACACAAACTCGATGCAGCAAGATCACACTGAGAAATTCAGAATATTTTTTCACTCTGTCGCTATCGGTTACTTTTAATCCCCTTAGTCCAGAAAAAAAAACAAAAAACAATTTTTCCAGCTTGCTAAACACCGAATCGGTGCAGCTGTGCTCTAACGGTTCCACAGTTGGCGAAATTCGAACTGGATTTTAGTATAGACGCTCAGGAGGAGACAGGGGCTGCTGCATGACAATGAGCCCCGGCTAGCATCAAATCTCCGGGAGCAATCGAGCGCTGAAATCAATCAACACCCCTCCTATGACTGGCCCTCTTCCCCTGCTGTCCTCGATTCGTCCATGCGAGTCAAATTTGAAATCCGCAGGGGATTGAGGCCCTATATAGATACAACATCATCCCCTATCCCCGCCTGTTCCCAAGATTTCTGTCCGTCTGTCAGCGTTCATATTATTTCTACAGTCTCTCTTGAAACGCGACTCAACCCATAAGGCGTCCATTTGGCGTCTCAGCAATGTTTGCCTGATTCTGGGACAATGTCTGCTGGGCCCATCAGGGCACCGGAAACCATACGAGTCCTTCATCCCCGACCGTTGCTCTGGATGCTGCTGCACCGAGCCAGCAGCTCTCCCTACCCGGCTATTTACTTGAAGAGAAACTGAAAAAGAAAAGTCGAAAAGTGCAAAGGCGCTCACAGATGCTTCTCCAAGCCCCCATCTCTCTCTCTCTCTCTCTCTCTCTCTCTCTCTCTCTCTCTCTCTCTCTCTCTCTCTCTCTCTCTCTCTCTCTCTCTCTCTCTCTCTCTCCTCTGCGTCTGATAGATACCCTCTTCCTCTCTTCTTTATCGTGACTCCTCTCTTCGGCATTCATTGACTCCCCCCGGCAGACATTGAAGGCCCATTGTAACTGCCAGCTCAGGCCCCGCCCGAAGTAAACCCCCCCCCCCTCACAAGCCCATCTCTTCGCTTCCTTTCTCCATCATCTCTCTTTGGCTCACTCTTCTTCTCCAGCTCCTCGGGGCGGTGGAGAGAGTGCACTAAGTGCTGGCTGCAGCATGCTGCACTGCCAGCTTCTTTCGGCTTGGCTAAATCCTCCTCACACGCATTCATCCCTTCCGTCTCTGAACTCCCAAGAGTTTCTGAACTCTTTTCAAGTCTCTGAACTGCCCCCCTCTCTCTCTCTCTCTAAAAACTGGGCGCAGATTAATTGCCCACCTCCTGTTTAGTGCACTGCCAATAGACTGGATGCGCCATCATCTTGCAGCCTCTTTCGCTCTCCCCCCATTCTCCACTCCACACCGGAGCGCTATTGATCTCTTCCTCCCCCTGCGGACCAAGTAGGGAAATAGAAGGGCATCGAGCCTGATAATATAAGTCCTCCGGGCCAATTCAATGGGAACAAAAATTGACTAAAATACTCCCCCCCAGCACTCTCAGGCGCACTGAACGTTAAAGCAGCCCAAGTCTTGCACTTTTCCGCTGATCCTTGGCTAACGCAACAAATATCGATAACACGCCCGAAGTTGGGACCATTCAATATCACGCGAGCCGGCGCGGACGGACAAAGATAAACAAAATATTGAAGTAAACAAATAACACAATGGATTGGAGATTGGCAGAGCTATTAAAGTGCAAGACCTCAGTTTAGCCCGTATATCAATCAGTATTCGAAATTCAACGATCCGAGAAAGGGAGAGAGAGAGAGAGAGAGAGAGAGAGAGAGAGAGAGAGAGAGAGAGGCGGTGGCACGACAGCCGCCTCGGGACAATCTCAAATCAGTCGGTTTCTCTCCGCGCCCCAGTGTGTTTCCCAGGAGAGCAGCGTACGTACGAGCTGGCCTGCTCCCGCAGAGGAGAGAGAGAGGGAGAGGGCCGCGGCCGCAGTTCTAGGACACCGCACTGCATGGCTACTGGGTCGCGAGCATGCAGATAAGAGAGAGAGAGAGCGAGTCTTCGATAGCCCTGCCAAGGCGAGATGCTACACCACACATATATATAGGGCTATTGGTGGGGATTGGCAAATCAATAATTTACGAGAAAACACCCCAACCCCCTCCCACCCTGCAAAAACTTAGTGCCCTGCTACCCAATACCTTGTACCCACTCGCAAGTAGTAACTGTGGGTGGCTTTTCCGGCCTCTCAATCATTTCCTTGAGACACTGACCCAGACATTGCCGCGAGTGCATAAATATTATAATTTCTCATTTTCACATTTAATGCATATTGACGATGGTTATTTATGCATAAATATAAATATAATCCCAACGCACAGGAGCTCACGGCAGCCCTAGCTGATTACTCACTGCCTTCATGGTTCATTCATGCATTTCTCTGTCAGGCCTTCACTGCAGCTCCTCCTGCAGCCTGTGCGTGCTCAGTCATTTCGCTTGATTTTAAAGGTTGTAAAACTATACTGATATTTTATGACATCGCGATGCTGTAGGATCATCAAGAGCATCAAATACTTTCTTATCTGAGATGCAATTCTCTGTTCATAGATACACACCTAGTGCTCAGAGAACTGAGATTCTCAACAAAGGAAACTCACTCTTCACGTTTGTTAAACTGCATCTGCAGGGTAACTGTGGGCCTCTTCTGCCGAATCGTCCACAGGCTGATGGTATTGTCCGACTCAATCGATATCAGGCCGCCCTGCAAATTTACGCCGCAAAATTTTGATGTCACGTGATGGCACGGATCGGCCGCGTACGTGCAGAGGCCAGCGGGGATAACGGGGGGTGTTCAGATTGTAGAGCAGATGGGTGGAGCTGGAGAGAGCTTTGCACAGTCATAATCAAGCGAGTATTTGCTATGTGGCGTGCGGCGCAGATGCAAAAACATTTGCCCCGGCCTCGCGGTCATTTGTGCGAGGGCTAAAAGTACAACTCAAACCGCTGGCTATCGCAAATCCGTAACAGGCGCCGGAATCTCAGAAGTCGAGAGAAGGGAGAAAACCGGAGATGAGAAGGTGTTGGAATTCGGATTGAGGCGCACAAAATCTCTTGAAATCTGCTTACAGTTCCCACCTGGTGCTCCACCTATGGAGTTTCTTTGCTCAGACGCCTCCGACAGAGCATTTAGGTGGATCTTGCCATGCATTGTGGATTTGTTTTCCTCAAAGAATGTGGGGAACGCTATGGGAAGAAATCCCAGCTCAGGGATTTGAGAGAGAGCCTGCGTGAGATTAAATCGTCGGGTCGGTAAGATGGAGAGATAAGGTTTAAGCCCTATTTGCCCGAACAGCTCAGCTTAGACGAAGCAAAGTACAAATCCGCCGTTAGTCAAGTCGTGGATTGGTACTAGCGGGAATGCGTGGATTAGGCGAAAATTAAGAAGTCTCAAAGAAAGCGACGAAAAAAGACTTGCCTCGTTGATGATGAAGATAAGCTGCTTTACTGTTTCTTCCTTTTCCAATCGCAGGTGGCAGTCAACGCCTGCTCGTCCAAGGCTGCAGTGCAACAAAGAATTTTTTTCTTGCATTGCTAGTAGATTTAACATGTCATTGTAAGCTTTTGAGAATTAAAATGAATAGGGAATATTTAAAGGAATAATCTGTCCGCTTACATTCTAATCGACCCATGTTTAGTACCGATTGCCAAAAGTTTCTGAATCGGGTCGAATGCGATGCAGCATGGCGCGTTTGGAAACCCGTGACAGACAATCTAAAATAATTTGATTGACTTATGGTCTTCATTTAAGTGCTTTCGATAAAACAGAAGACAGTAGTTAAAAGTTAACAAGCCCAACATTAAAAATGAGCCATTACTGATTGGCTATATTATGCACACACTGAAATAAAAGTTAATAAAAATACCTTTGAAACATTGAAGTGTTCAGATTTGAGATTTTCTTCGAAGTCGAGCGATTCCAAATCTGATTTTGACGTTTGAGAACCACCTATCGCTCGAATTCCATCAAAAACACCTTTGACGTTTCGTAATCCTTTCCTCATTCTGAGCTGTTGGCGTTGGTGTATTTATTGTGGAGAAAGATATGCAGTAGACTATTTTTCATGCTTTTATTAGTGCTCCATTATGATCTCCTGGCTAAGCCTCGAAAAATTTCTCTGAAAATGTAGCTTAAAAATTGGAACCAACGATAAAACCGGTCTATAAAATGTTGTTAACAGAATTCTATTTTAAAGAAATATATTTTTTGTACTTAATAGCTACTAATAAATGAGATAAAATTTTGTTCTAAAAAGGAGTAATATAAGTAAACAGTTAAATTTGTTAAGACTTAGCAAATAAGACCGTGAGTTTGTTGGCTTTTTATTCATAGCACGTGCGATACAGCTTTATTAAGCACGACCAGGCCCAAATTAGTGTAAACAATCAGTTACAGAACACAAGGGTGTCGCTACTCTTGATGCCCTGTAGCTGTGATCCGTTATGGAAATCGAGAATTTCGCTGGAGTGTTCAGAAGTTCAGATTTCAGGGTTGAGTTGAGTGCAAAAATCAGTGTTAATGGCAAAACAACATTGATTCCCAAAATATTATAGGACTTTTGGTTTCTTGGCTTTGCCCCTCCACCATAAAATCCTTGGCGACACTTCTGCTCAGACACGTAGGCCTATATTGTTTTTCTTTGTTTTATTTGAAGGTGATTTTTAACCTTTAATCTAATTCAAAGTCTAAAGCTTTTAAATAAATTAGGGGCCTAAGTGAAAGAAAAGTTGGCCTTTCTAATAATACTGTAAGAATATATAGCTATAGAATCTATAATGATTTATGTTTGCTGTTTTTTACTCATATAAATAGGCCTAGGCCCTAACTTTAATAAGCCTTATAATACTTTAATAGAAGCCTACACTGCATGTATAATTACATGTATTATAATTTATTATTTATAACTTGCAAGTGCAACAATTATACTTAGGGCCTATTAAGTTCCTAAAAGGTTAGTTATTAGGCCTAGCTTTATAGCTTCAAATTTAACTATGCCCTATATATAGCTAGGCTAAAAAATAAAATTTTATTTTTATCTCAATATCTCAGGCCTAATTATTAGGCTAATATTTGTATTTTAGATAGAATTATTATTTTTAATTTTAAGATAGAATTTCATTGCCTTTGGCTTTAGGCTTAGGCCTAGCCTAGGCCTAGTTTTAGACAGTTTTAATTTAAGTCAAGGTCTATTATATAAAGTATGAAGCTAGCAATGGACAGTGGTCTAGGAGCAGATCTACCTAGTCTGGTCTTAGAAGGCACTTTTAGAGATGATCCGCAACATTTGCAATAAGTAATCTTCAAACCTCTTGATAGCTATTGGCATTCTTTAGCCAAAAGAACATAAATTGGTCACATAGGTTTAGATTGGGACTATAGGGGCTCTGCCAAATCATAGTAATAGAGTTATTGCAGGAAATCCCAAGAGTCATGCAATATATAGTCAAGCATTGTCTATTTGCAAGCTGATCTTGCTCAGACCTCAGTTGAACTGGGTTGGACTTTGAGTGCAAAGTATGCTATAGGTTTCTAGTTTGCTTAAGGTAGCTCAGTATTTGCTTGGTATCCATTGTCTCTTTCTAAGGCAATACAATGACTAAGAATTGCTTTATGGCTATGAACATGACTATCAGTAGGGACTTCCACTTTGTCATTATATTTGGTTGCAAACCTTCTTTTGGAGCTTTCTCCTCTCAAGCCAAGTCTATTGTCAGTTTTGGTTCTATAAGCATCCTAGGATACCTAGGCCCCTATGTCTTGTCTTGAACAGTGTACCAATTATACTTTTCCTCTATCCTTAGCATAACCCATTACAATTGTATGGCAGAATTGACTTGCATCTGTCTCTGCTCATTCCTGAAGTTGTAGGTACCTACACAGACCACACCTACCTTAGCTGTAGGTCTTCTCAAAGATGCAAAGTATTGTGCTATGGTCACTAGTCAGATGCTCAGCTAGATCACGAGATGAGATATGGGGATCCTTACAGATCATTTCCTTTACCTTCATTGCTATTTCACTTGTCTTTGAGCTCTTTGGCCAGCTAGGTCTGTCACTATTGCTAAGCACTTCCTACGAGTGCCTGAAGGAAGGACAAAATATGACACTCATATGTCCTATCATTGACATCTTTCATCTAATGCTGTATGGTTCTTAGGGATGAAACAGCACTGTCCCAAGCAGGTTTTAGATCTTGGTTGACTTTGGTAGCTCAATCACTGAGCTTTAGTCAGGTAGCCATATAAAACTAAAAATACATCTCATCAGGCTCCATGTTTCAACTATATTTTCCTAGGCTCGTTGAATGCCTTAAAGACACTCAAAGGTTTTAAGCCTGGCTTTAAGTGAGTTTTTCTTGTGGCAAGCCAGTTTTTTTTGTAGCCAGTTTGTCTATGGAAATTTTTGATTTAGGTGAAAAATTATATAATAATAGCTATTTTAGCAGAGTTATATTATAAATGACAAGACTTTTGTTCCATCCAAAATATATAGGTTTTTAAAAAATTCATTGGTATTAGCTTTTAAAAAAACTGATTAACTCCTAAATTCCTCAAGTTGATTGAAAGTTAACTGATAATTGTTAATAAGCTTGATCCATTAACATTAACTTAGAAAATATAAGAATTTTGCACTTTTTCCAAAACTCACTTTATAATGCATTCTTCTATCTTTTTAGCAAACATATAGAGGTCACCAACCTATTTATTTGGAACTTGAAATCTAATTAGTTAATAATAAAATATAAACAAGGTTGTTTCAGTAGTACTAACAGGCATAGCAGAAACTTACAAAGTTTGGGAAAGAAATGAATAAAGGAAATGCTCATATGCAACCAAAAAGCTTACAATTTTAATTTATTCCTAGAGTTTGTAAGTAAAAAGTTGTTTAATTTACATGTTTATCATCATAAATAAAGTCAATAATTAGGCACTTGGATAAATTAGACTGTTTGTAATGTTGTAACTTCTTGTAGGACTTATATTTTTGTTCTTTTTTGCATCTATGGTGTCATTTGCATTGTCATTAATGTTAACAATGAATTTTTCATTAAGTCAAAAAATTATTAGTGCAAATTCATTAATCCATTAGTGCAAAAAATCTTAATGGCAGTCCATTAATGTTAAATGAACACTTATTAATGCTTATTAATGGACTTGTGTCTAACACCAGTAATGGGTAAAATTAAAACCAATAAGGTACATATAGTCTGTTTATACAACATAAGAGAACTTAAGCAAAGAAAACTTAAGCATAGCAATTAATTATCTAGCTAATATTATATAACTTTTTTGTTTTAATAGCTTGATGAGACTCCAAAATCAATAATATAGATTTTACTTTGAACAAAATATACTAGGTTATTATTTTCTTATACAGCTTGTGATTAAACAGTATTAATTACAAATTATACAAAATATGCTATTAAAAATGTGCTCAGAAATGCAAAAAGATTTCCCTGTTTTTCTCTATTTCAGTATTTGGTTAAAATATTGCAGCTCGCAAGTGCATTAAAAGCAGCAATTTCGAGAGCAAGCAATGAGTGCCACCCAGCCCAGCGGGGGCGGCCGCCACCCGCCCTGGGTTCACGTGCTCTCCTGCCCAGCCTGCTCTTTCGCCACCCTGGTTGTTGACAAACTCAACCGGCACATTTCCAGCTGTCACGGCGGCCAGCAGCTCAGTTACACTCTGTTTGTGTGCCCTCTGTGCGACGCTTGCAGCACCGACTGCGCCCTGATCGACGAGCACCTCAGCATCTACCATAGCGGCGACTGCGCCACGACTGCGACCTCCGCCGCTACAGTGGAAGCTCACAGCTGCTCCGCTTGCAGACTCGTATTCAAATCCTTGGCCGCTCTCAGGGGTCACGCCTGTTCGCGGAAGCAAAATCTGCAACAACAGCCGCCGAACTGTATTGTCGATTTGGAGGTTAGAATGGACCAGTTAGATGAGGCAGCTCACGCCGAGTTTGAGGATGCCGCTGACCCGCTGATGTCGCGCTTGCTGAACTTGTGGGCATCGACTGGCGCTGATCAGCAGCCTTGTGAGCAGCAGGAGGGGCCATCCGGAGCCCGCCTCACAGCTACCCCCGCGGCAGGTCCTGAGCCAGCCGAGGAGGCTCAGGCTGGAGAAGCCGGGCCAGCAGCGCTGTCTAGCGAGGACGCCGCCGCTGGCAACGCCACCCGGCGCTGCCCGGCCACGCTGCAGTGCGGAACCTGCCCTGGGCGGTTCACCAAACTGCACAGCCTGTTCTACCACCAGCTCCACTTCCACTCCGCCTGTCGCTGTCCAGTGTGCGAGTGCGTCTTCTTCGACACCCAGGCCGCCGAGAAGCACGTGGCTGAGGAGCATCCCGGCTGTGAAATCTACCGCTGCCCCCGTTGCGTTCGTCGATTCAGCATGTTGGAAGGCCTTCGTCAGCATTGGAATGATGAGCACAGGTGCGCTTTGAGTTGCACTACTTTTTAAGACACGTACATTCTCTGTGCAAATAATCTCCGCACTAATATTTCAAATCCTCATCCGACAGTCGCAGCGCATTCAAGTGCCCGTTCTGCAGCCGGCTGTTCCTGCAGGAGCGCTTCCTCACCCGGCACGTGCGCCTCATGCACCCCTGCCAGCTTGCCAGGCAGCCAAAGCGCTGTCCCCAGTGCCCGCAGGTGCTGGACACCGCCGAGGCCCTCAGGCGTCACCTGACCGTGGCGCACAACTCCGACCCGATGTCCGGCCGGCTGCGCTGCGGAGTCTGCGGCCGCTACTATAAGAACGAGCGGAGCCTCCGCCAGCACCAGGACAGCCACCGGCCTCTGCCGCAGCCCTTCGCGTGCAGCCTCTGCCCGTACGCCTGCAATACTCGCTACCTGCTGCGCTGCCACATACGGGACAAGCACACCGACTTCACCTACGACTGCCGCCTGTGCGGCTCCCGTTTCATGTCGCGCTACCTGCTGCGCCGGCACATGGACCGGGAGCACCAGCTGGCCGATGCGGCCGCCGCGGTCAAGGCAGCCGCCTCACTGCGGAAGAAACGATCGTGATAATAGACCGATGCAATTATTCTGTGGGGGATTCAGTGTGGGGGGGGAGGGGCAGAGGAGCTCTGAAGCTTGGCTAAAAATTGGCTTGGATCTTGTCGTGCCAGAACCAGAACGTCAGGGCCGCTGTACTCGTACATATCTGTATGTCTCTAATGGGGATTTTTGTCTTTTAGAAGGTACCAGCAATCAGTGCCCCCTCCCCCTGTTGAGGAGGCAACAAAGAGTGGAATAAAAATTTTGAATAAACTGCATGTAGCTTCTGACCTCTCAGCCTTGACATCTCAGCAATGCCCCCCAGTAAGCATTGACATCTCAGCGATCCCCGTGAGTCTTGATATCTCAGCAATTCCCAGTAAGCCTTGACATCTCAGGAATTCCCAGTAAGCCTTGACATCTCAGGAATTCCCAGTAAGCCTTGACATCTCAGGAATTCCCAGTAAGCCTTGACATCTCAGGAATTCCCAGTAAGCCTTGATATCTCAGGAATTCCCAGTAAGCCTTGACATCTCAGGAATTCCCAGTAAGCCTTGACATCTCAGGAATTCCCAGTAAGCCTTGACATCTCAGGAATTCCCAATAAGCCTTGACATCTCAGGAATTCCCAGTAAGCCTTGACATCTCAGGAATTCCCAGTAAGCCTTGACATCTCAGGAATTCCCAGTAAGCCTTGACATCTCAGCAATTCCCAGTAAGCCTTGACATCTCAGCAATTCCCAGTAAGCCTTGACATCTCAGGAATTCCCAGTAAGCCTTGACATCTCAGGAATTCCCAATAAGCCTTGATATCTCAGGAATTCTCAGTAAGCCTTGACATCTCAGCAATTCCCAATAAGCCTTGACATCTCAGGAATTCCCAGTAAGCCTTGACATCTCAGGAATTCCCAGTAAGCCTTGACATCTCAGCAATCCCCCCGTGAGCCTTGACATCTCAGCAATGGCCGTTTTGATTAGGGAATTTATGTGGTGAAGCTGGGTTAGCTTGCGGCAACACTAAACAGTAACGGAGAGCAATAATAACTGATGGGCGAACCATTGCATCTTTGATAATAGAATGAGGATGAAGCAGTGAGGAATTTGAGAAATAGTTGATTATATATATCAGATAGCTTAGTAACTGTGTATATCTAATTTTAGCGGCATTTATTAATTCTCTGTTGCCATCTCATTGATACAGTTTTTGCTCCTCTTTGGCCATGTTTTTGCGCAACATCTGATGTAATCATTAAATTTTGTTTTCATTTTTCCCAGCTATTTTGTTAACCAGCTATTTTTTTAAGAAAGTTCGTTTCTTTCGTTGACTTACTAATGCATACGCGTACCTGCATGGATATAGATCGAATAATAGGTTACTCCCTTGTTAGTTTTTCCTTGATTGAGGAGTTATACACTTGCGATAGTGATTACACCATCAAATAGACTGATTATCCATCTCCAATAGGTTAATCAATTATCTTCAATAGTGAGTGATTGGTGATTATCCATCCCTGATAGTGAGTGATTATCCATCACTGATAGGGAGTGATTATTTATCCCTGAGAGTGATTATCCATCACTTAGAGAGTGATTATCCATCACTTAGAGAGTGATTATCCATCACTTAGAGAGTGATTATCCATCACTTAGAGAGTGATTATCCATCACTTAGAGAGTGATTATCCATCACTTAGAGAGTGATTATCCATCCCTGATAGTGAGTGATTATCCATCACTGATAGTGAGTGATTATCCATCCCTGATAGTGAGTGATTATCCATCCCTGATAGTGAGTGATTATCCATCACTGATAGTGAGTGATTATCCATCACTGATAGTGAGTGATTATCCATCCCTGATAGTGAGTGATTATCCATCCCTGATAGTGAGTGATTATCCATCACTGAGAGTGATTCTCCATCACTGATAGTGAGTGATTATGCATCCCTGATAGTGAGTGATTATCCATCACTTAGAGAGTGATTATCCATCACTGAGAGAGTGATTTTCCATCCCTGATACTCGTAGTGAGTGATTATCCATCACTGATACTCGTAGTGAGTGATTATCCATCCCCGATAGTGAATGATTATCCATCCCTGATAGTGAGTGATTATCCATCACTGATAGTGAGTGATTATCCATCCCTGATAGTGAGTGATTATCTATCCCTGATAGTGAGTGATTATCTATCCCTGATAGTGAGTGATTATCAGACTCATTGCCAAGATAGAATGACCAGCCTCCTCTGACCCGGCGGCAGGAGATGCAGCAGTCTCAGTCGGACGCCGTGGCCGCCACTCTGACCTCTCTTCGCCTTCTCTTCGCCTGCCGAAGGTGCCTCTGCGCCTGCGGCGGCGGCAGCGGCGTTGGCGGTCCAGCCGAGCTGTTGCTCGACCGGCTTCAGGAGATTTTCTCTGCCGCCTCCGACCGGCTGCAGCGGCTGGCCGACAATTCCCAGCAGCTGCGCAGCCGCGGCGGCTTTGGGCCGGGCGCGTCAGCCAAGAAAGCCGCCGCCGGACTCGTGCCGCCGCTCTGCCTGAAGCGGGAGCTGCTGCACCTGCTGCGTCGCTCCATGCTGCGCTGCGGCAGCGGCGGCTCCGACCGCCTCCTTGGCGACTTCGGCGAGAGTCTGGACCGCCTGCTGCCGGACGATTTCAATGACGAATTCGGGGAGGACGAACTGAGCGCATTCAGCGACACCTCCTGCCTTAGCGGCGACGGCGGTGACAGCCTGGCTGCTCAGCTGGCCGAGCTGAGGATCGGCTTGGACGCTTGCCTCGTTGTCACCTCGCTGATGGCCGAGAGGGGCTCGAGTTGCGGCAGAGGCGGCGGCGGCGACTGTGGCGGCAGCGCCTGCGGCGGCGCTGGCGTTTGCGGCTGCTGCCTTCGCTGGTCGGCGCGAGCGGCGGATTTGGAGGCGGAGGCGGCGCAGCTGCGGGCCGGCCGGCCGGGCCGGTCGACGACGACAGCCGCCGATCCGAGCCGGGCCGTCCTGGCTGACGAGCTTCGGCAGCTCACGGACGACCTGCGGCGTCTTGTCGGCGTCCCGACTCCCTCCCTGGTCGGCAGTCGACGGGCGATGCCGCTGCCTCCGCCGCCCCCGCCGCTGCCGGCTCAGCTGCCGCCGCCGCTGCCACCGCGTCCTTGTCGGCGTTCCTCGACTAGCGTCCGTCGGCAGCGAGCCTGGGTTCGCGACTACACGGACGTTTGAGATCAGTCACTTGTATTCTAAATGAGCGCTCGCAATGTCTTCAACCCTAGTAGTATTTTTAATATCAGTCAGACGGCCTTATAATAGCTTTTTAAGTGTTTTTTTTACAAAAAGTAATGATAAATCTTTCAGTTACTATCAGTAGAATAATAAACATTTTTCTCTCGATTTTCTCTGATTTCTATTTTTTTCCGATTATTAACGCACTCCTCACAAAATCTGCTTTTTATACGAGTACAAGAAATTCTTAAACTTTTTTTGTGTTCAATAGCATTTTTAGGCGCGTATTAATTCTTAATCTGATGCTTCCGCAAGCTCAACTTCCTGTGTTAAAGCTGGTTAATCTATTTTGAGCATTTGCAAGGTCTGGTGTTGCACCTAGCTAATATAATAGCAAGTCAGCTGACTGCCTGCTTTTTACTGATTTTTGGATTGAAGTGCTCTTTGAGTTCTTTCTCTTTGATTTCGGTATGAAGCTATTAGCATTAGTTACACAGCTCTGTCATAGATTTCATCTCATTTAGTTATAAGCTACTCATCTCATTTAGTTGGTCATTAGCTACTAGTCGAATTTGGTCATTAGCTACTAGTCGAATTTGGTCATTAGCTACTGATCAAAATCGATCATTAGCTACCGGTAACACTTGGTCATTAGCTACTGGTAACATTTGGTCATTAGCTACTGATCAAAATCGGTCATTAGCTACCGGTAACACTTGGTCATTAGCTACTGATCAAAATCGGTCATTAGCTACCGGTAACACTTGGTCATTAGCTACTGGTCGAATTTGGTCATTAGCTGCTGGTGGAATTTGGTCATTAGCTACTGGTCAAATTTTGTCATTAGCTACTGGTCGCATTCGGTCATTAGCTGCTGGTCGAAATCGGTCATTAGCTACTGGTGGAATTCGGTCATTAGCTACTGGTCAGATTTGGTCATAAGCTACTAATCAAATTTGGTCATAAGCTACTGGTCACATTTGGTCATAAGCTACTAATCAAATTTGGTCATAAGCTACTGGTCACATTTGGTCATTAGCTACTTATCTTTGATATAGTGGATCGCAGGCTACCCAATACCTTTCAATCAGAAGCAATTATCAGGTGCTTGGTCACCTGTAAATAAGTCGCAAGCCAGCCAAATGTTCCCAAACTTATCCCCGCAACCAACGCGCACCCTGTGCAGGCCGAGGTCGTGTCAGGTCGCGTCAAGAACGCCAGCGTGGTGAAGCCCATAGTCTATGGCAATTCCGCCCGTTTTCTCGGCCGGAAACGGGACGAAGACGGGCACACGCACGAGTGGACGGTGTACATCCGGCCAGCCGTGAACGACTGCATGTCCGCCTACGTGCGACACGTACAATTCAAGCTGCACGAGAGCTACGCCAACCCCGTGCGCACCGTGACGGAGCCGCCCTACGAACTCACCGAGACCGGCTGGGGCGAATTCGAACTGTCAATCAGGCTGGTCTGGCATGACCCAGCCGAGAAACCGGTGACCCTGTTTCACTTGTTGAAACTGTTCGATCAACGGAATCCGGATGTCACCACTGGGAGGACGGCCTTGACAGTGAGTTGGTAGGCAGAGAGATAGACAGACAGACAGACAGACAGACAGACAGGCTGACAAACAGACAGACAGACAGATAGACGGACAGACAGACAGACAGACAGACAGACAGACAGACAGACAGACAGACAGACAGACAGACAGACAGACAGGCAGATAGATACTAAGAAAGACATACAGACAGACAGACAGACAGGCAGATAGATACTAAGAAAGACATACAGACAGACAGACAGACAGGCAGATAGATACTAAGAAAGACAGACAGACAGACAGACAGGCTGACAGACACTAATACAGACAGACAGACAGAGAGACAGACAAACTGAGACAGACAGACAGACAGACAGACTCACAAACACGAGACAAACAGACAGACAGGTACAGAAAGCCTCCCGCCCGCACGCCAGGTGGAGCTCTACGATGAGCTGGTGTTCAACGAGCCGACCAAGGCCACGTACGACCTGCTGACTGCGCCGCGCCTCTGCCGCTCCGACCGACACTGGGGCAGCGCCGTCGGTGTTGACTACGCGGCTAAAAAGCTGCGCGACCTTGAAATGGTCCGCTCCGGCCGGCGGGAGCTCAAGGCCGAGCTGGACCTGCTCAAGGATGTCATTCGGAAGCGGCGGGATGCGGCTGACCGGCTCAAGGCCATGGTGGCCCGGCTGGAGGGCGCCGCTTCCGCCGCTGCCGGCGCTGACTGACAGCCGACTTTGAGCCTGGGATTCGCCTTGAACCTGCCTCTGTCTGTCACTCCTTACCCTTGTGTGTCTGTCACTCCTTACCCATGTGTGTCTGTCACTCCTTACCCTTGTGTGTCTGTCACTCCTTACCCTTGTGTGTCTGTCACTCCTTACCCTTGTGTGTCTGTCACTCCTTACCCATGTGTGTCTGTCACTCCTTACCCCTGTGTGCCTGTCACTCCTTACCCCTGTGTGTCTGTCACTATTACCCCTGTGTGCCTGTCACTCCTTACCCTTGTGTGTCTGTCACTCCTTACCCTTGTGTGTCTGTCACTCCTTACCCTTGTGTGTCTGTCACTCCTTACCCATGTGTGTCTGTCACTCCTTACCCCTGTGTGCCTGTCACTTCTTACCCCTGTGTGTCTGTCACTATTACCCCTGTGTGCCTGTCACTCCTTACCCCTGTGTGCCTGTCACTCCTTACCCCTGTGTGTCTGTCACTCCTTACCCCTGTGTGCCTGTCACTCCTTACCCCTGTGTGCCTGTCACTCCTTACCCCTGTGTGCCTGTCACTCCTTACCCCTGTGTGCCTGTCACTCCTTACCCCTGTGTGTCTGTCACTATTACCCCTGTGTGCCTGTCACTCCTTACCCCTGTGTCTGTCACTCCTTACCCCTGTGTGCCTGTCACTCTAATTCCTTGTGCTCTCCAACTGGTAATCATTGCGAATTCCCACCAGCATTTGTCTTAAATACTCGTAATCGACTCAAATCTTATTAATATTGCAGTGTAAATATATACAAGCTGTGTATTATAAATATTAGTTTCAATTAACTCTGGTGAAAATAAAAAGATCCTATTGATTCGCCTTAATTATTTTCCCCGAATAATCGCTCTGACTGGCTGTGTGGAAATGCAGATTGCGGGATTTGAGACCCCTATGACGAGGCACGGGGAGTCTTCGAGTCCGCTAATCGATTTTCCTTGTGTCGCCGCGAGGAACGCGACCGGGATTCGAGCCCCAAGTCAGCGCAGCTCCATTCGCCTTATCAATTGTGTTCTGCATTTTTCCTTCTCCTCGCCGACTTTGCTGATCCTCTGCAATGCTTTGAGTCGCTAACGCGGCCCCAGCCAGCTGATGGCCGATCGATGTCGCTCCTCAGATTTTTAATTGCCCGCCGGCCTTGGTGGCCTGGGAATGGAATAATGCAGGAAGAACTCCTCCCCTGGGACTTGGGGGGGCTTCTGTCAGAGCGCCTCTGGCTGCTGCATATAAGATATATATATGGCACAAGTGAGCCGTCCGGAAGTCGCTACTTCATTTCTTCGGTCTCTCCTTTCTCCATATTTTTGACGCCCCGATTCAGTCCGCGAATGAAGCCTGGCTTTGGTGAGCGCTTTAATATTGCTTAATACTGTTCTGAAAGCTTAGATCCTCATCTGACACTTGTAAATCCCTGAGCTTCAATTCAGATTTCTTTGAGCAGCTTTGCAAAGACCATCTCAGATTCGTTTGGGTCCTGGATTTCTAATTCCCTTTAGTAATTTTCTTTAGGTTTAGAGCATTATTTGCTTGGTATGCTACTGCTGAGTAGCTTCCGTGACATCTACTTTCTAATAATCGCAATATCCCAAGCTCCGCAGGATAATTTCTGAATCCCCGAAATCCCATTAGCGAAGTCGCGCCAGTCGCGCCGCACCGGCCTGGTGGCGAAGTGGCGCCGTCGCCGACTGCTGGCGCTGCCGGGGGCTGGGCACCGGCGCCGTGAGGCCGGACTTTGCCGCGTTGGCTGGAGCCGCTGCAGCTCTGGGGCCTTCGGCGGCGGCGGCATCGTGTGCTGCGTGCTGATGCTGAGCGCTGCCGACTGCGGTGAGCCTTCAGAATTTCGGGAGTTAATCTGGGTGGGACTGCAGGGAGGCCGCGAACTGATGCAAGTAGCGCCATGTGAGTAATTGCTGTGAGTGACACCGCACACGGCAGAAGTCTGACCCTGTCTGACACTTATCTGATAGCATGTGAAACTCATCTCATGACACTCATATGACACCATCTGACACCATCTGACACTGTATGACACTCATTTGACACTGTAGGACACTTTATGACACCTTATGACACTCATCTGACACCATATGGCATTCATCTCATAACACCCATCTGCCCCCATATGACACTCATCTCATAACACCCATCTGCCCCCATATGACACTCATCTCATAACACCCATCTGCCCCCATATGACACTCATCTCATAGCACCCATCTGCCCCCATATGACACTCATCTCATAACACCCATCTGCCCCCAGATTTCGGTACTGGCGTTATTATCTTTCAAAGACTGGCTTTTAAGATTTTAATTCCATATATTTTATATTTTTATCCATCTTATCCAGCGGCATTAGATCGGGATTGGGACCCAGCCGTCTCGGAATGTCGGCCTGCTTCTTCCCCTTGCCCGAAGGGAAATCCCAAAGCAGAGTAGAGGCAAAGAGGAGAGAGGGGAGTAATTGAGTTTTCCGCTTCCTCCATCACTTTGCCTGCCTGCCCCTTTGCTGTCTCACTACAGCAGCGTTCTTAGTCACCGCCTCCTTCGCTCCGCAGGATCCCAGATCTGGGAATGGGGGGGGGCGGCTGCGGCTCCTCATCAACTGCGGTCCAGCTGCCGCAGACTCTTCATCCGGGCAGGGCGAGGCGTCTCACCTTTTCACACGACTTCTTGGCGAGCGCCATCTGGAGTAGCCGCCTCAGACTCTGACGTGGTCGAATGTCCCTGCCCAGTGTGCACTGTGTGGGAGACTTTCTCTGCTGCGATGACGTAATCTCAGATCGCCCCCCTGCACTGGGGAGGCTTGTGCGTGGGGCAGGGAGGAGGGTAGGGTAGGTTCTCTGGCTCGATTTTGGGGATGAAGCTCATCCATCCAGCCTCCCAGTTTATTTAAGCCCATCATCTCATTGGTATTCGCTGCTTGGGTATTAATAAAAAAATCAAAGCGATTATAAAAAATGAAATTCAGGTCGATTCCAAAATCCAACCCCTAACTTTGGGGAGCAGAGAAGGTCAATCCCAAAATCCCATACCTAATTTTGGAAACAGTGAAGGTCAATCAAATAATTCCCACACCTAATTTTGGGGAACAGGGAAGGTCAATCCAAAATCCCACACCTAATTTTGGGGTACAGAGAAGTTCAATTCCAAAATCCCACTCCTAGCACATACGTGTACTGTCTGTATAAACTTGTTGAGCCTCTGTGTACAACTTCGTACATTCAGCCAGAAACAGACGAGCTTTTTCTAAATCGCACAATGGGTTGCTTACCCAGTAGTCTGTAAAAACTCTTTAAATATGTCAACTAGGATTCTGACACAGGTGCGGCTTGTTCCGCTGTTCCCCTCTCCCTCCAGTCCTCTCTGTGTTCACCTTCACCCAGACCCCCCCAGCCCAGCGCACTGTGCAGCGGAGAGAGGGGCACGGGAGAGAGCAGGGAATCTACGAAGGCAGGGGAATTCACGCTCCGGCAATCCCGGGTCCGCTGCGGGAGGAAGCCGTGAGGGGGGGCAGGCGCGAACGCTGCAATAGGGGATGAAATGGAAGGGGAAGAGAGAAGAGGCAGATGGGATTATAGGGGCTCACCCTCCTCCTCTTCCTCTCTCCCTCTTCTTCTCTGGCTTCCCCATCGATCAGAGGGGAATTAGTGGGCGAGGCTTCCCAGCGGAGGGGGAGTCGGACCGCGCGCGGCAGAACGCGGCGCTCTGACCAGCCCTGGGGATCGCGAACGGCCTAATCCCCGAACGTTGGAGCTGAGCAGAGGGAGGAAATGCGGAGAGGAGGGGGAGGGGCGGCGTGGGTGCGCGCACTGCAGGGAGCGGTGCAAGCTTAAGGGGGGCCTCGGCGTGGGGCTGTCGCTGCGGGACAAGCTGCCAGAACCCTGCAGCGAGACAGAAATAGAGCCAGGCAGAGTAAGAAAAAGTAAAGGCGACAGTCAAGGCCCAGAGAGGCTCAGCCGGTGGACATAAAAAACCGCAGTTGTTCAGGCATGTCACAGCGCTGAAGTCTGCATTCCGTGAAGATCAGAATTCTCATAGCTGGCCAAGCAAGGGCTGCTTCTGCAATTGAAACACAGGGGAAGCAGTTTTATAAAGTTCTGAGTGAGCCGTCTTGAGCTTTGCTGTCTCTCCTTCTCCCGACATCGCCAGCTTCCTGGAGGCGAAGGCGTCGGCCGCAGTTCGGCATGGGCAACCAGCAGGCGAACAGCGACCGTCAGGGCCAGCAGCCGCTGCCAGCGCCATCGCAGCAGCAGCAGCAGCATCGTCGGAAGCGTCGATTCAAAGCAAAATCGGACGACTCGGCGAATCATTTGACGTCGATATCGGCGACTGGCGCGGCTGAGCCCTCGGGTTCAACGCCTGCACCGCCAGCTGTGGTGGAGCCGGACGCCGAGGCGGATGCGGACGCTGCCGAGGTGGCCGAGCCGGGCCTGTCCAGGAGAGATGAAGGCTCCACCTCGGCGGCCTACATGTACAAGCTGCTGCCTCCGCCGGACGAAGAATCGGCCACTTTCGGTGGAGGAGGGGGCGGCGGCCTCGGCGGGATGAAGCGCTCCCCAGCCTTTGACGCCGACGTCAGCGAGCTGCCCAGCAAGACGGACGAGCAGATCCGCTGCCTGGTGGCCCGGACAGCCGCCTGCTGCGTTGTCAATGACGACCACATGTTCCCCGACTCCGTCACCCCGTGCAAAGTCGACGGCCGACTGTCGGTCGATTACGACGTGCCCTACATTGACGATGACTTTTTCATCTTCGACGAATGGTACATCACCGATGACAAGCGCTGGTCCTGCCTGCGGCGGGAGGAACTTCCCCGCCTGGCCGAGTGCGAGGACAGCCGGGTCACCGAGTCCGGTGAGCTGGGGCCCGGATCTCTGCAGAAGTCTTCTTGGGGATCATTGTTGCGTTTTTATTCGAAATTTTCAAGGAATAAAATACCAAGGGGTGTCATTTTGGAGCTTTTATACTTCGACCAATTTCAAGAAACAGAGTGTCCCGTACTTCTGGTAGTCCTTGGCAAGGGGGCCCATCACAAGCTCGAAAAATCACATCGTCGAAAAGCATCCACCATCACAAGCTCGAAAAATCACATCGTCTAAAAATTTAGCAACCACCATCACAAGCTCGAAAAGTCATAAGCTCGAAAAATCACATCGTCGAAAACTGATTTAGCAACCACCATCACAAGCTTGAAAAGTCATAAGCTCGAAAAGTCATAAGCTCGAAAAATCATATCGTCGAAAAGTTTAGCAACCACCATCAAAAGCTCAAAAATTCACAAGCTCGAAAAGTCACGTTGTCGAAAAGGTTAGCAACCACCATCACAAGCTTGAATAGGGTTGGGGTTAGAACTTGTGCCTTAAGGTTAGGGTTAGGTTAGGGTTGGGGTTAGGGTTATGGTTCAGGGTTAGGCTAGGGTACTGGTGCCTTAGGGTTAGTGCCTTGGGGTTAGGGTTAGAGCTTGTGCCTTTTCGAGCTTGTGATGATGGTTGCTAAACTTTTCGACGATGTGATTTTTCGAGCTTATGACTTTTCGAGCTTGTGATGGTGGCTGCTAAATCAGTTTTCGACGATGTGATTTTTCGAGCTTATGACTTTTCGAGCTTGTGATGGTGGTTGCTAAATCAGTTTTCGACGATGTGATTTTTCGAGCTTATGACTTTTCGAGCTTGTGATGGTGGTTGCTAAACTTTTCGACGTTATGATTTTTCGAGCTTATGACTTTTCGAGCTTGTGATGGTGGCTGCTAAATCAGTTTTCGACGATGTGATTTTTCGAGCTTGTGACTTTTCCAGCTTGTGATGGAGCCTTGTTTTCGACGATGTGATTTTTCGAGCTTATGATGGCGACCCCTTGGCAAGACCTTCCCCAAAACCCGAATTTCGAATACCAAATCCCAATTTTATAATTATAATAACTTCTAAACACTAGAATCTAAACAACTTCTAAACAACTTCTAAACAACTTATGATGTGGTAGTCTATGGTGTGGTAGCTTAGCTTATGATGTGGTAGTGTATGGTGTGGTAGCTTAGCTTATGATGTGGTAGTCTATGGTGTGGTAGCTCAGCTTATGATGCGGTAGTCTATGGTGTGGTAGTGTGGGGTGGGGTGTCTATGGGGTTAAGACGCGTCATTCTATTGAGGTAGTGTATGAGTGGTACGGCTATAGTGTAACTTATTCGGTCGCGGTTCCAATTCCTACTTCCTACTGCCAATGCCTACTGCCAACACTTTAAGCAGATTTCTCTTCAAAAGGACTTCTGCATAAACCAAGCAATCGTAAGCAATAAACCAAGTCTCAAGTCTAGACTGAAACTTTTCCTCTCAACCTTATGCTGGCACCCTCGCTTAGCAACTGGCTTGTCAAAATTAATCACACCTCAAACAGGGTTTTCCCATCGTTCCTAAAAATGCGGATTTGCGATGCGCTGCGATGGCGCTGGGCAGGGCCGACGCCCCGGATAAACACTGACCAGGCCGCCAAGGCTTAATCCCTCCGCCTCTAGCTGTAGCTGGGCCCACAGTTTCTTCCCGGTACCTACTGATGGGAGATTTCTCCCACGCTTTGGGTGCGGGGGTGGGAGACCGGGAGAGAATCTGATGCGGCTGGCTGTGGCTTCCCGATCCTCCGTTGCTAGGGGGGGGGGTACTGGCCCGATTCGTGATCTGATTATCGATCAGGCTGATTTTGTTGATGGCTTTTTCTGTATCAGAGTCTGTTATCCTTTTTCCCTGTAGATTAGTTGCTGAGAGTCGGCGTGTTAAGAATTGAACTCGCCGTTGGCTGTCTGCAGTGTGGTAGTCTGATGTAGTGTACAGATTAGTAGTCTATTTAGTATATGAGAGTTATAGCTCAGATTATGATGCAGTAGTCTATGGTGTGGTAGCTTCAGTCCATTATGCGGTAGTCTATGGTGTGGTAGCTTCAGTCCATTATGCGGTAGTCTATGGTGTGGTAGCTTCAGTCCATTATGCGGTAGTCTATGGTGTGGTAGCTTCAGTCCATTATGCGGTAGTCTATGGTGTGGTAGCTTCAGTTCATTATGCGGTAGTCTATGGTGTGGTAGCTTCAGTCCATTATGCGGTAGTCTATGGTGTGGTAGCTTCAGTCCATTATGCGGTAGTCTATGGTGTGGTAGCTTCAGTTCATTATGCGGTAGTCTATGGTGAGGTAGCTTCAGTTCATTATGCGGTAGTCTATGGTGTGGTAGCTTCAGTCCATTATGCGGTAGTCTATGGTGTGGTAGCTTCAGTCCATTATGCGGTAGTCTATGGTGTGGTAGCTTCAGTCCATTATGCGGTAGTCTATGGTGTGGTAGCTTCAGTCCATTATGCGGTAGTCTATGGTGTGGTAGCTTCAGTCCATTATGCGGTAGTCTATGGTGTGGTAGCTTCAGTTCATTATGCGGTAGTCTATGGTGTGGTAGCTTCAGTCCATTATGCGGTAGTCTATGGTGTGGTAGCTTCAGTCCATTATGCGGTAGTCTATGGTGTGGTAGCTTCAGTTCATTATGCGGTAGTCTATGGTGAGGTAGCTTCAGTTCATTATGCGGTAGTCTATGGTGAGGTAGCTTCAGCTTATGATGCGCCGCTAGTCTATGGTGTGGTAGCTTAGCTTATGATGTGGTAGTCTATGGTGTGGTAGCTCAGCTTATGATGTGGTAGTCTATGGTGTGGTAGCTCAGCTTATGATGCGGTAGTCTATGGTGTGGTAGCTTAGCTTATGATGTGGTAGTCTATGGTGTGGTAGCTCAGCTTATGATGCGGTAGTCTATGGTGTGGTAGCTTAGCTTATGATGTGGTAGTCGATGGTGTGGTAGTGTGGGGTAGGGTGTCTATGGGGTTGACATGTCATTCTATTGAGGTAGTGTATGAGTGGTACGGCTATAGTGTAACTTATTCGGTCGCGGTTCCAATTTCTACTGCCAAACGCTGCCTGCACTCATTTATTTCGGATGCAGTTTGCTTTTCAAAAAGAACCCCAGCCACCTGGATTTTGGACACAAAGCGTCGGAGCGGCTTCGATTTTAGACTCGAAGTCTCACGCACTGAAAGCTTCGACTCAGATTTCCAACGAAAATCGGGTTGTTGAATTCTGGTTGGCACTCGAGTGTGTAACTCTGCTCTTGTTGAGCATGAGCTCAGTTTCTGCTTAGGTAGTGCCTGCCCAAAATGGCACTGTCTAGAATGTACAAGAATATGGCACTGTCTAGAATGTACAAGAATATGGCACTGTCTAGAATGTACAAGAATATGGCACTGTCTAGAATGTACAAGAATATGGCACTGTCTAGAATGTACAAGAATATGGCACTGTCTAGAATGTACAAGAATATGGCACTGTCTAGAATGTACAGAATATGGCACTGTCTAGAATGTACAAGAATATGGCACTGTCTAGAATGTACAAGAATATGGCACTGTCTAGAGTGTACAAGAATATGGCACTGTCTAGAGTGTACAAGAATATGGCACTGTCTAGAGTGTACAAGAATATGGCACTGTCTAGAGTGTACAAGAATATGGCACTGTCTAGAATGTACAAGAATATGGCACTGTCTAGAATGTACAAGAATATGGCACTGTCTAGAATGTACAAGAATATGGCACTGTCTAGAATGTACAAGAATATGGCACTGTCTAGAATGTACAAGAATATGGCACTGTCTAGAATGTACAAGAATATGGCACTGTCTAGAATGTACAAGAATATGGCACTGTCTAGAATGTACAAGAATATGGCACTGTCTAGAATGTACAAGAATATGGCACTGTCTAGAATGTACAAGAATATGGCACTGTCTAGAATGTACAAGAATATGGCACTGTCTAGAATGTACAAGAATATGGCACTGTCTAGAATGTACAAGAATATGGCACTGTCTAGAATGTACAAGAATATGGCACTGTCTAGAATGTACAGGAATATGGCACTGTCCAGAATGTACAAGAATATGGCACTGTCTAGAATGTACAAGAATATGGCACTGTCTAGAATGTACAAGAATATGGCACTGTCTAGAATGTACAAGAATATGGCACTGTCAGAATGTACAAGAATATGGCACTGTCTAGAATGTACAAGAATATGGCACTGTCTAGAGTGTACAGAATATGGCACTGTCAGAATGTACAAGAATATGGCACTGTCTAGAATGTACAAGAATATGGCACTGTCTAGAATGTACAAGAATATGGCACTGTCTAGAATGTACAAGAATATGGCACTGTCTAGAATGTACAAGAATATGGCACTGTCTAGAATGTACAAGAATATGGCACTGTCTAGAATGTACAAGAATATGGCACTGTCTAGAATGTACAAGAATATGGCACTGTCTAGAATGTACAAGAATATGGCACTGTCTAGAATGTACAAGAATATGGCACTGTCTAGAATGTACAAGAATATGGCACTGTCTAGAATGTACAAGAATATGGCACTGTCTAGAATGTACAAGAATATGGCACTGTCTAGAATGTACAAGAATATGGCACTGTCCAGAATGTACAAGAATATGGCACTGTCTAGAATGTACAAGAATATTGCACTGTCCAGAGCGTACACGAAAGGAAGCTGTCACACATTTAGAAAAGAATCATTCATTCACGGACACAAGAGATGAGCCGTGCATTCCTGGTCAATCTGTTTTTCTATTTACTTTTTCAAGACTTTGGCTATCTTAGCCTGGGATCTCCAGTTCATGGACTACCAATCTCTGCCGAATCTGTTAAGTGCGCAGACTGTTATTTCCCACCGAGAGTCGCTCGCATGCCTCCCCCCCCACAGCCCAGTTGCTGCTGCCAATTCCACGCAAAATGCTTCTAACCTTCAAGAAGTTTCTCCTGCGAACGCGGAAGAATCCCAGTGTGCCTCGGCGCACTAATAGGTGACGCAGAAAAGATGCTGCTTTTAAGGACCGATGCTTGCGGTGTCGCTACATGGTTGGAATCCCAAGAAAAACGGCTGCATTTGCCTGCTATTCTTGCATTACCTGTTTCAATTTAGCATTATTGATCTAACTGTTCTTCTCTTCTGCTCGTTAGGCCTGAAGCAGTTCTAGGCCAAACTGCGCACAATTGAATTCTATTTTTATAAAGCAGAAGAAACCTTTATGTCTTTTAGCTGATGATGATTTAGCTGCCCTACATTCTCTAAAAGATTGTCCAGTGCAGGGGACAGTGTTTTAAGCAGGATCTTTGAGTGATGTCTGTCTTCTGTTCGGGTTGGTAAATAACTAAAATTTATTACAGCCAGCCTCCCTGCTATTGCGCACCACATCCTAAAGCTACTCTATGGTGCGGTAGTCTGTGGTGTAGTAGTCTATGATGTGGTAGTCTATGGTATGGTAGCCGATGGTGTAGCAGTCTATGGTGTGGTAGTCTATGGTATGGTTGCCGATGGTGTGGTAGTCTATGGTGTGGTAGTATATGGTATGGTAGTCTATGGTGTGGTAGTATATGGTATGGTAGCCGATGGTGTGGTAGTCTATGGTGTGGTAGCCGATGGTGTGGTAGCCGATGGTATGATAGTCTATGGTGTGGTAGTGTGGTAGCCGATGGTGTGGTAGTCTATGGTGTGGTAGTATATGGTATGGTAGCCGATGGTGTGGTAGTCTATGGTGTGGTAGCCGATGGTGTGGTAGCCGATGGTATGATAGTCTATGGTGTGGTAGTGTGGTAGCCGATGGTGTGGTAGTCTATGGTGTGGTAGTATATGGTATGGTAGCCGATGGTGTGGTAGTCTATGGTGTGGTAGCCGATGGTGTGGTAGCCGATGGTATGATAGTCTATGGTGTGGTAGTGTGGTAGCCGATGGTGTGGTAGTCTATGGTGTGGTAGCCTATGGTGTGGTAGTCTATGGTGTAGTAGTCTGTGGTGTGGTAGTCTCTGGTGTGGTAGTCTGTGGTGTGGTAGTCTGTGGTGTGGTAGTCTATGGTGTGGTAGTCTGTGGTGTGGTAGTCTGTGGTGTGGTAGTCTATGGTGCAGTAATCTATGGTGTAGTAAGTCTATGGTGTAGTAGTCTATGGTGCGGTAGTCTGTGGTGTGGTAGGTAGTTTATGGTGTGGCAGTGTATTTTGTGGTAATCCATAGTGTGGTTGTAAATGGTGTGTAGTCTATGGTGTGGTAGTTTATGCTGTGGTAGTCTATGTTGCAGTAATATATGGTGTGGTAGTCTATGGTTTGGTAACCTATGAAGTACTTTCTGATCGGCTGATTCATAGAATTAACAATTGATGTTTGTATGAGGCTACTTATAGAAATGTTTTCGCATGTGAAAAGAACAATTTACTTAGGCCTTCTAACTAAATACTCTACACCCGTTCCGCACAACACCCGGGAAATTTGTCGTGCACACAAGCCCTAAATAAATTTGGAACCAGGGGTCGTTTAGCGCGAGATTCAGACACGTTTACCGCTCAGCTGCTCTGCCCTATGCTTCTTGACCAAATAAAATTTCATTCTTGGAAAAACTCAGCAAGCAATCTATAATTATGCTTGTCAATCGCCCCCTCCCACAGCCGTAACCAGCGTCAACGCCACACCGCAGCACAAGCAGGCGACTTCCGGCTCCAGAGCCTTCGGCCGCTCCGTGCGACTCTTCCAGCTATGCTGCGGCCGGCGGAGACGGTCCTAACAACCCGGCCGCTAACCGCCCCGATCCCCGGCTCGCTTGACAACAGCTAGACAGGATAAGTGACGGGCTTTAAACTGCGCTTTAAACTGCCAAACTTACCGTAGTTCAAATCTTATTACCTGCGGTTATCGAATCCTTAAATTCCGCCGTCATATCTATCCGATCTGTCCCGTAAATGTTAAATATTGTGTAGTTATGATTTTGAATCTGTAAGAATTAAGCAAGCAGCAATTTATAGGTACGCTGTGAGTGTATAAAATGCCCTATTGGTACTGTAACAAGCGCATTTAACTCGCGCTTTCCAATGCGCGGCGCAGTTGGCTCACTCAGCTTTGCACGATAATGTTTTTGCATGAAAATATCTGCTTTAGAAATAATAATTCTCACTGTTAGAATCTCTTCTATTGACAGATAGGCGCTAGCTACTGTGCTTGTTTTTATAATTGCAAAGGATTTAGATAGGCCATATTTACCCGTTCCCTATCTTTATCTGCATTCCCATGTGCACATGCTTAGCTCCTGAGCGGGTTGGAAGCGTCCTCCTCAATGTACATTATTTATCGATCGGTTTAGACTAGAGCGTGTATGTACATTATTCGTTTTCTATCCCCCCGTGAACGCCCCACAGCCAGCCAAGTCTGTCCCTTATACCCAGCATAGAAAGAGATTGTACATTGATCAATGTACATCTTTTGATCGAATTTTTAACCTCGATCTCATCGAAAGGGCAGTCTTAAACTATTTGCTCATAATTAGTGTATATTGCGCAGAGATTCTCCTGATTTTGAACAAAACTATTCCTTCTTTCGATCGATATATATTCATAATTTCGGAAGTGTATATAATTTGTTATATTCGTACAAATTTCCAGTCAAGAAAGCAGTGATGTACTTTTGTTTGGCCCGTAGGTTGTGCAACCAATATTAAGCATATCACAGCGTATTTTGCTTAGAAGTCCAGTATTCTAGATAGATAACAGACACGCGCAAGAAGTTAAATAGCTTGGCTCGAATTGCGCTTGTCATTATTATTGTGTCAAAATCGAATTTATTTTATATTAGTGCTCACTATCTCCCTCCAGTTGTCTAGAATATCAGTCTCGCATAAAGGGATGAAAAACTTCCATTGGGAGAAATCTCAGATCGGAGCTCCCGACGATTTAATCGAAGGGTTCGGCTCGTGTTGAGCTATCCCAGCGTGCGCTGAACTGCCGCGCTCTCAGCGATGAAGCTGGCAGGCAGCTGGGCAACTCGCGAGCGCCGTCTGAGCATTTCTATGGAAGTGTGGAAGCGTGAATAACCGGACCGGCTTCTGACTGTAGGCGAGGCAAAAGCAACATCGAATTAAAATCATCCAATCCCTTTGATGAATAGCCATTATCGAATAATTGTAGTGCTTTTAACAGTTTGTTTCGCCTGTCAGTTCTATAAAAATGTGAATTTCGTGTTCGTTACCAGCTGAAACCAGTTTCGATTTGCTAAACAATTAATTTATTGTAGTTTTCAAACTTTCCATCGCTCTGCTCAAACAGATCTCTTGGATGGTCATGATATGTCATGATGGTCATGTATTTCCACTAATTTGACGAAAGTACGAGGCCAGCCAATATAGCATTCATTTAGGCACGGTTTTCTGCTTTTTCAGTTTTTTCTTCTTATTAATAATTTTCGTTTGAGAATTTTTGTCCGGCAAACAGCCTGTTAGCCAAAAGAGTTTTTTGTTTCGCCTGGTAAATGGGATTAAATTTATCATAGAACGGAGTACAAGCGCACAGCCTTGGAGAGTCTCTTCATGTTGTTGCTGTTGCTGTTGTTGTTGTTGTGCCACTGCATTTGTAGCTTCTTTGATTGCTTTGTGCATGTGATGTTTTAATTTGCATCTCAACTTTGTTTAACTGGAAAGGTATACCTGCAGTTTTTATTAACGCATGTTGTTCCTCGTTGTCTTCAGAATGAACCACCTCAGGCGTTTTTTGAGCCCGCGTCACAGTTGCACAAAACGGACCTACATTTCAAATACGCTCGTACTTCACTCGCGAAAGTCACACATTCAGATGATGTGATCTTTAAGTGTTTCTGAGTCATACACAATAAATACGCTCGTATTGCAGGATGCAGGATACTTGCAGTTGAATGCTTGAAAATAATCCAGACTTTAACTTTTCATTGCCTTTTAGCTAAATTACATATGTCCTTCGTTTTTTCATTGGAGGATTGATCGTTTATCTTTGTGTATCCAAGGTAGACTTTGTGTATACCTTGATATTAGGGAATTATAATACCAGGATTTCAATTAGGCCTAAATCCCAGGATCACAATTGAAAATCATAATCCAGTTGTCCTGCTTTGATTTATTGATCTTTTAAACATGCAGGCTTGTGAGTAGAAGGCTAGGCCTGCAGGGATGCAAAACGGGTGTTAGCAGATCGTAACGAGATTCAAGGTGTAATAATGTATAGAACTACTTTAAGCAGTTCTTACCTTCAAAACTCCTTGGTCATAGTTGGGATTAGAACAGTGGGACCTCGCTATCAGATCACAACCCAAGCTATCCTATTCTCCATCTGTAGGGCGGGTGCCCATGTGAAGATGAGGTCTCTGATCCCCTACCACTGGTATCAGTACCTCGGGCCAGTAGCTCTGTAAGCTATCATTCCCCAGGTGACATCGCACATTCAAGTGTGATGTTCCTGAGCATGTAAAAAAGCACATTTATATTACGCCAGCCCGTACATCACACTCCAATTCAGAGCTCACTGTCAGCTTCTTGTTTGCAAAATATTTTACTCTGTTCTACTTTTATTATTGTAAGCCTTTTAAAATCAGATTAGATACAAATTGTAACTTTGTAAGCAAAAATTGCACCAACAAAGATTAGAAGCTTTTCAAACCCACTATTGGCAAAACTCGGGATTTATTACTCGCTACTTGATATGCTCAATTACAATGGATTAATGTGTCCTTACGTACGTCTGTCAAGGACACATTATGTCGTAATGATGGGTCCATAAGTCTTGACTTTTAAATGGGGAGACACGATCAGTGCTAAAATGCGAAAAATCCATGCATTTTCCTTGTTGAGAAAACACAGCACTCAAGCTGTTTAGTGGTTGAAAGAGCTGGCTCTCCATATATCTTAGGGTCAGGCCAACTCCTTCGTTAGAGGAGAACGGGTTAGTTAGAAGTTTTAGAAGTTAGAACTCCATATCAATTAAATCCCATCCGTGAAACCCAAACAATGGCGGCAGGGGCGTCGCCACCGAGGGGGACAGGGGGACATGTCCCCCCGAGTAAAATATATGGGGGCATGCCAATGCTTTGTCTCCCCACCCCACCTTGTGACGGCCGTTATGGAAATCAATAATTTTTCTGAAGGGCGACAAAACATAGTGCCTGCGGCGCCAAAATGAGTGCCTGTGGCGCTAAAGTGAGTGCCTGTGGCGCTAAAATGAGTGCTGACAACACCGATTTCTGAAAACAATGTACATGTAGGAATTTAGTCATGTACGGTACATGTACATGTAGAATTCTTGGCTGTGTCCCCCCACCATAAAATTAATGGCGACACCCCTGTAACGGCGTATTGTATGGCGTACAATCGTAATCTTTATTCGAATCATTACAAGCGTACCAAGTATGAAAATATGCTATTTTGTCATTAAATACGAGCGTAAGTTCAAATCCCTCCTTAGCAGCTGATTGATTTTACCCTCTTTTTCCAATACAAATAAGGCAGTTACAGCTGTGTGCGAAAACTCATCGTCAACCCTAACCGCTACGATGATGACTCTATCAAAATGTACATCTGATAAAAAAGTGTACGAGCGTAACAGGGCCAAAACTTTAATTGGAGCAGTGTCTCCAATTTTGTAGATCCAGCAAAGAGACTTTATATAAGACCTTTCAGGCGATAATTTTCAAACATCAATCCCTGTAAGAACAGGCACAGCTAGTCTACAATAGAAAATTCCGTTTTCTCTCGCTCAGCTGTCTGATATCTCAGCTCAATCTCCCCACCTTATTCTTAAAACTCACCAATGCTTATTTTAGCGCTCGTAGTTTGTTCACTCAGTGTATGCGGCACTCGGTGTAATTTAAGTCTATGCATGGCCGACTACCCGAGTTGACTGAAATCTCGTCGGCCTTGCCCTTACACTCACATTCCCTCCGCTGGAAAGAGAAACAGTACGTGCAGCGGTAGGCCGAAAATCCTACTTTTCTGCCTTTTAAGGATCTTAAAATACTGAGGATCTTGAGGATCTAAAAATGAGGATCTTAAAAAGGTGAGAAAAAATTAAATAGGCTATATTCGGTTTTTCCATATAAGTTTCAACGCTGATTTGCCAGTATTTTGGGAGGAGATCGATTTCCAACAGACAAACACGTCAATTTTAGAACGTTAGAGAAGAGTGAAGAGAGACGGAGATCGCAAGACAATAATAGTCTACTAAGTGTTTCGAGTTGTAAAATAAAATTTAATGGTTAGAGCCAAATAAAAGTATGGGTCTAATCAAAAGACCAACGGCGAGCAAAATAGAAAGGAAGTCAACCAACAAGTAAAGTAAAGTAAGGTCGAAAGGTCTGTTTCTGCTTTTTACTGCTTTTCAACTTGATGCAGCTATAGATATGAGTTACGGCATTTTTGAAGAGTATAACACATCTGTTGTTCAAGATATAGTAGACAGCCCTCTTCTTAGGAATAAAATTTGTGTGAGTCACTAGAAAAAAAAGTTTTAAATAATTTCGGAGCACTGTATTTATTTAAAATCTAAACGTTTTTTTATTGTACTGTAGCATTTCGGACCAAATTAAAAATTTTTGGCTTGCGCAGCGCCGCCGCGCGCGGCCCGCGGGGGCCTAGCCTGTGCTTCGATTAGGCCTCTTAGTTTTCTTCGCGTGTTGTGAAATGCCGTCTCTGTTTTGACCACGTAGCGTACCGCTACCGTTATTGAATTCAAAATTTAGGTTGTATAGAATCAGGACCACCATTCTGGCGTTGCCTTCACATTTGTTTTGGTTTGGCATAGGCAGACCTAGTTTGCCTATGCCTACCTATGTAGAATGTAGTAATAATGATTCATAATCTTAACCTCTATAATAGCATTCTCATAATCTAGTAGAAAGTATAAGTTGATAATAGGCTTATACAAATTGTTCATACTTGATTATTAGCATAATAGTAAGTATGCTAAGTAATATAATATAGTAAATAATCTATAATTAAGAACACTTTGTATCATTGTATGTACTCAAGAAAAAACTACCTACATTTTTGTGTATACCAATGTAGTCATGACTCATATTAAAGATAGGCCTACATTACCTTACAGTTACAAAGCTTATACAAAGCTCTAAATCATCAATTTTGAAATGTTACCATTAGATAGATGATTTCTAATATTTAATTTCAATTAGATTTAAAAACTGTGAATAATAGTTATATTTGCCATAGCCAGGGTCATGTAAACTGTGTATGCACTAAGAATTTTTTGACAAAAAAATACATGCACCATGCACTAGGCAATAAAGATTTATCTTGTGTCAAAATGTAGTCAATTCTTATAAGCATTGAATGTACTTTTTATATATCACTAAATTTTTTATGACATTACTAAAGTATAAAAAAATTAAAATAATGTAGACAGTAAAACAATTTTTTAAAATGTTGCATTCATGTAGTAAGAAAGTTTAAAAATATTTAAATTTTGTCCTTAAAATTTAGTCCAATAGATTTTAATTGAAATATACATTTATTATCTTTTTATATTTAATACACATACAAAATTTTACGTATCCACACTTTTTAGGGTCTGTGCTTTTTGGTGCCCGGTATTTCGGTATCCTAGCTTGTTTTTTGATACCCAAATTATACAGAAATTGAGCCCTAATTTAGCAGTTAAGTGCTTTGTCTTTGTAGTACTTTTTTACTTTAAAAAACTAAGGTATTATTCATTTTGTTAAGCTGACCTAGTGTTTTAATTCAAAAAATGGTTTTTGATTACTCAATTTGATTTACTTCTATGTTGCTAGCTATGTCTCAGCTGCAGCAAAATTTTTAACTAATGCCCCAAATATGCTTGTAATAAAATCTTTTAGATTATAGTCCAATAGTTATATCCCAAAAGATTTCAGCTCATTAAATAATATTTGCTTCATTTCCGAGGCAGTTTTATGAAATAAAACATGATTGTGTGATTCAAAAAATCAATAGGCCCTACTAATCAAAATACATGTAGACTTGTCATATTTCATAATTTTGATCAAAACTACATGTAGCACTATTGATGTATTTCAACTTTATCTAACTAAGTCTTTATAGCATTAGCACATTTGCTGAGTGCAACTAGCTTGTATTGTATATATAAGATATAACAAATGCATGCAATTAAATTGACCAGATTTTTCCAAATTTAAGAAATGGGCCAGTTTAACAAAATGAATACTATTTTTATTAGGAATATCAAACATTTTGTAAAGTATTTATTATATTTGTATGATTTCTTTTTTATTATCATCATTTTGGCATAATAAACTGGGGCACTAAAAGCAATTTGGGGCACCTAAATGCCAGGCACTGAAAAGCACAAGTACCAAAATGCATGGAAACTGAATTTTAACCATTATATAGGCTGCTTTATGTTGCGCTACTGCGTCGCAACTGTATCATATTGCATATATATCAATATATTGAATTGAAAAAGCTTCTATTTGCTGGAGTTTTCTAGGCAAAAGGACATTATCCTGAGTGTGGTATATTTGTATAACATTCCATATTGTAAGAAACAAAAGTAAACTTTGTGCATTTTTTTTAAAACTTCAAACATTTTCCTTGTAAAAACATGGATGTTAGTTTTACATTAAATAGTTTTACATTTTATGATTACATAAAATATATATATGCATTAACAACTATTATAGCTATTATTGATAATGTTTCTTTTTAAATTTATGGTACATATCACATACCAAAATATAAGGGCCTAAACATATATACCAAAAGCCTAAAATCACTTTTTTCATACTAACAACAACAACAACAGAAAACAACAGAGTACGCTGCCGGATCGGAAAAGCAGCATCAGATGGCACGCTTCAAGGCTTGGGCGCGAACAAAGGCCGCACCGCCGGCAGAGTCTGGGGCGCCGGCGTCAGCCAGCAGACAGTCGACGTAGCGCCGTGTCCTCGCCTGTCCCCGCCGGTAGGGTGCCTGCAACGTAAGTAGCAGCACCTCCTGCACCGGCTCTGGACAGTAGGCCTCGGCGCGGATGACGTGGCCTGCCAGCTGGAGTCGCCGACGGCGCAGCAGATCGCTAGGACGGGCCAGGCCGGCGCGATGATAGAGCGCCGTGTTGGTGACTCGCTCGTTGCCGATCTTGAAGGCGGCGCGCAGCAGGCCAGCGTGCGCCGCGTCGACTTGAGCCTCGAGCGAGTCTGTCAGCGTCCAGGTCTCGGCGTTGTATAACAGGACGGTCTCGATCACCGCCTGGAACAGCGCCGCCCTCTGGCGGTCCGGTAGGGCCTCGGACTGCAGGACTGACCTTATAGAACGAAAAGCAGCCCAGGCAAGTCCTCGGCGACGCCGCAGATCCTCGCGGACGTCGGGAACCAGACCCTTCGGGAGCCAGAGCCTCCTCCGCCTCGCGAGTTTGCCGCCCACTCAGACGGAGCCTCTCCAGATGTTCCCTCGCTTCGTCGATCGCGGGGTCGTCCTGCCAGACCGGCTGCCCGCGCTGGGCCGGTCGCATCAGCGGGACTGCTTGCTCCGCAGCGGCTCGAACTGCAGCGCTCACCTCCGCGTACTCAGCTCCTCCACGCTTGTCGCCCAGCGCAGTGACAAAGGCACCGGCAAAGCGACGTCGCGTCTCGGCGTCCCTGAGCGCGCGGTAGTAGCGCCGCGGTGGCCGCTTTGGCGGACGATAGAGCGGGTCCCGAAGCCGAAGGTCGCAGATGAGCAGCCGATGGTCGGACCGCAGAGCCAGCGGCGTAATGGTGCGGCACATACATGCGCAACCTCCAAATTTCGGTCGGCCATGCGACTTAGTTTTAACAAAAATGCGACGTAGTTTTTGGCCAAAAATGCGACTTACATGTAAAAAAACCCGAAAGCAAAATAAACGCAACTTTGGGTAAACGGCAGGAGTAACTATGACTGTCTTATAAAGCCAAAATGCCTCGTCAGCTACTTAGTACTACTACTTGGTGTTTTTTCGGGTTGGCATTTTTGCGACTTCCTTGGTTGGCCGCCAAATCGGTCGGCCGGATCGGCCGACTCGGCCGACTGTTGCGCATGTATGGTGCGGCAGTTGGTGACGCGGCGGCGCTCACGAAAGCGCACAAGCACGTGATCGAGCTGTGCCAGCCTCCGCGTAGCGTTCCGGCCGCGCGCGTTCCGCCGCCTCCGCTTGCAGCCCACGAAGGTCGCGAGCCTGCCCGGTGACTTGCGGAATCTGGTGTTGGCCGACACCATGTCCTGTCTCTCCAGGAAGTCCTCTAGCGCTCCGGTGTTGCCGTTCTCGCGCGCTGTCACGAACAGCGATCGCTCGGACCTACGCAGAACTGCGTTCAGGTCTCCGAGAATGACCACTGTGTCACGTTGCGCCATCTCCTCCACCCGCACCGAGAGTTGCTCGAAGAAGGCCTGAGCCTCATCGGAGCGGGTAGCAGGCGGCGCGTACGCGCAGAACAGGCGGGCGTTCCGGCCGCGAAGCCGGACGTCGACCCGAAGCAGCCGAGAAGACAGGGAGACGCAGCGACAGCTCTGCTGCAGCCTCTGTCCGATCAGCGCTCCAACTCCTCCACGGCCTCGCTCATCCGCTGAGGTGTACCAGAGTGTCCAACCGGCGCCCAGGTCCTCACAGTGAAGTCCGGGGTCGGCTCTGATAGACACCTCCTGTAGTGCGATGACATCACAGCTGAGGTCGAGCGCTAGCCTCGCCAGCAGCCCTCTCCGCCATGTGGCCTTGAGAGTGCGGCAGTTCAGCGTCCCGACCCGAAGCGTGCCCTCTGGTACGGCTGGGGCTCGGTGCTGGTGAGCCTCATGGTCCCCGGCGCCACCCGGAAGATCCAATTGGGCCAGCGCAGCAGCAGCTCGGCGGGCGGCGCCACGTTGTCGACCTCGCCAGTTTCGCTCGCGACGGCGTTCGACTCGCCGACGCGCACTCCGCTGCCCTCGCTTGGTCCTGCCGCATTTGGCCGCCGCAGCAGTTAAGCGCGGCTCTCCGCTCTCACCACGAGGAGGTAGCGGCATTTATCTGCACCGTGGTGCAAATAAATTAAGACTACTAAGAATTAAGAATACTAACATATATGCCAAATTTATATCTTAGAAATTTCTAGCATGTATATATTCTTAACTTTAGACATGGTAAGTAATAAGTATTATTGGGCCTAAGTTAATATTTTTGATAGTATTAAAATTAAGAATAATAGGTCTAAAGCTATTTAATAAACCTATAAGGTTCTATTTTGTTAAATGGTAAAATAATTATACTCTTTTATTAATGTTATTTCAAGTATATTGATTATTATAGTAATAGTTTATAAATTCAATTTGTATTTATCTTATATCTAAAGCTGAATAGACTGATCAACCAGTTGACTAGCTAGGTTTAATACATATCTTCTCCTAGATATTTTTATAATTCTCCTATATACTAAAAATGTAATGTCTATATATATATATATAAATATATATGTGATAGATTAGAGAAAAACAGCTTAACCGATTTTCATGAGACTTGTACTGTTTGATCAGAAATTTTCCTGTCACAGTACATGTGTCTTGGCTAAGAAATTGCACAATGCTAAAAGGATTAAATATAAAAAAACATGCTTTTTAGCAAAGGACAAGCAAACTTTTCAACTTGAAATGCATTGTAAGAATGCTAGAGAAAAAACTGACTGGTTGAATTCTGATTCTGAAATAGATTGCATTATAACTAAATTGTAATTCCGACTTAAATTGAAAATGCAATATGGAAGTGTAGCACCAGACTTGATTTACTCGTAGATTGTGTAAACATATATTGTTAACTGATACTGACTGACTGAGAAATTGATTGTCATAACTGCTTTGTGTGATTTACTCTATACTTGGAGTTTAAGGTATTGAATTATATAGGTGCTAAATTTCATGCTATCAAAACAATAAGAGCCAACCTAAAGGTAAACAGACTGAACTGCTAAATGCAGCAACGATGGTTCAAATATTCATAGAATAGAATTTTTTAATTAAAGCTTTTTAACAAAAAAATAAAAATACTTTTTAAAAAAGTGTCATGTAAAAATCATGGAAGTGTCATGTAAAAATCATAGAAGTGTCATGGAATAATAAAAGAAGCGTCATGTCAGACATAGAAGAAGTGTCATGTAAAAATCAAGAGAAGCATCATGTCAAAAATAAAAGAAGCATCATGTAAAACTGTGCCGTGACTTTTGAGGAGAATTACTATGTTATCAAGGCTCATGAAAATAACTGAGATGTAAAGGATTAAGGGGGGATTTCTAAGATGTCAAGGCAAACCCCACCAACCTTTTGTGTTTAACTATTCAACTCTAACAACTGAATATGTGATCTCAATTGCAATGGAAATCAGTTATGAAAAACTTATCAATTGTATCAGTTGCTACCCATTCTCCACATTCCTTTTTATTTCTAGATACCAACGGCTTGACAACACTTAAATGTAACAATGAATAGATTGCCCTGCTCTGAAATTGTTTATTAGGAGGCCTGTTTTGCAAGCGCATACGCACAGGTGGTCTTGTATTTCTGCATCTTAATACACGGGCTATGTATATAGCTCATAAATCACATCTGATAGCATAATAGGGATAACAGTAATACTTGTAATTTACGCCTGCCTTAATGAGCAGATGTGCAACCGACAGCTGAGCCGGAGCTATTGCGCAGACTTTATTTAATCATCTTCAGCATTACCGGACATAGTTGGTTTTATATGATGAAGACATTTATTTAATAAAATAATACTATAAGTAGGAAATGAGGGCCCGTAACCATTTTCAGCACTCACTGCCTGCCTAAAAACCCCTGTCTTGGAACTCCAAATCTACCCACCCAAGCTATCCAAAAAGTAAACTAGCTGTCATTTTCCTGTGGCCATCTTGGCCGCTCACCTTGGTCTTACACCATGGCAAAAACGTTAGCATTAGAACATCAAATCCTAACTTAATAACTCGATTTGGTTAAATTGACTGAAATTACCTGAGTACCTGTACCTAACTTGAATTTCCAGGCTAAATATCTAGCATATGACTTGTGGTATGGCTGCTGCCTCTAAACCTAGTGCAAGTGCAAAGCACATCATCTTCACTGGGCCACCTGGTAGGTAAAAGTTTTACTGCTTAATTGGCTCATTACTAACTGACTTGATCATGCTCTCAGCATCCGCCCACAACCTGGGCCTGTTATCTAATCACCAATGCAGGTGTAGGCAAGACAACGGCCACTCGTCGATTGGCTGAGCTCTGGCGCAGTCGCGGTCGCCCAGCTGCTGGCTTCTACACAGAGGAGGTCCGGTCCAGCGGCAGACGGATCGGTTTCGATGTGGTGTCCATTGTCGATGGCCGCCGCGCCACGCTAGCAAGGACCGAGTGAGTGGCTTCAGAATGATTTTTTTAAAATTTATCTGTTTAAGACTTTAAGGCTTCCAGGCTAGAGTTGAACTGCTGATATTCCATTATCCGCTACTCTTTCACGAAGTGGCAACCCCTTACCAAGTCCCTCAGTAGGCGGCAACCCTTTCCCCAGTCCTTACATAGGCGGCAACCCCATCCCCAGTCCTTCAATAGGCGGCAACCCATTCCCCAGTCCTTCAGTAGGCGGCAACCCTTTCCCCAGTCCTTCAGTAGGCGGCAACCCCTTTCCCCAGTCCTTCTGAGGGCTCTCGGTGTTTGGCTATAAAGTCTGTTAATAGAAAAAATCCCTAGTAAAATGGAATACAAAGCAGTGGTACTTAAAAAGTAGTTACTAATGCATCTAGTAACTGCACTCCCAGTCTCCCTTCATCCACACTGCAGACCGTTCGCTGACTTTATCCGGTTCGGACAGCCGCCGCCGCCTCGCGTCTCTGCCTATCTAGTCAACACTGCCGCCTTTGAAGCCGCCGCCGAGGCCGCTCTGTCGCCAGCCCTGGCCAGACTGCAGCAGCCGGATCGGGCCGATACCGGGCCACCGCTGCTAGTTGTCATTGACGAAGTTGGCAAGATGGAGTTATTCGGCAGTCAGTTTAAGCGGCTTGTCGAACACCTGGTTAATCCGGCTCTGACACCACCCTATCGGTTGCTAGTGAGCCTGCCAGTTGCTAAGGGGTCGCGGGAGGACCCGTTAATTAGTCGGCTACGGGCAGACAATAAATTTTTCACGTACTCGTTGAGTCGCGAGTCGCGCGATGAAGCGCCAGATTCTGCGTTGAAAGCATTGGAATCTGCTGTTTCTTAGAATGTTGTCATGCGTAAACTTGTGTCCAATAGAAACCCTAGCTATGATTAATATTAGATAAACTTATGAGGCAACAATAAATTCACACTGAACGCTTGGATTTTTTAGTTTCTTTTTTCTTTTTTTAGCTTAGCCTTTTTGTGTTTAACTGTTATCTCTACGGTTCTCAGACCACACCCTGACTCCTCTGAGACTCGCAACAGCACACCCTGACTCCCTCTGAGACTGACAACAGCACACCCTGACTCTCTCTGAGACTGGCAACAGCACACCCTGACTCCTTCTGAGACTGACAACAGCACACCCTGACTCCCTCTGAGACTGGCAACAGCATACTCTGACTCACTCTGAGACTGGCAACAGCACACCCTGACTCCCTCTGAGACTGGCAACAGCACACCCTGACTTCCTCTGAGACTGGCAACACCACACCCTGACTCCCTCTGAGACTGGCAACAGCACACCCTGACTCCCTCTGAGACTGGCAACAGCACACCCTGACTCCCTCTGAGACTGGCAACAGAACACCCTGACTCCCTCTGACACTGGCAACAGCACACCCTGACTCACTCTGAGACTGGCAACAGCACACCCTGACTCCCTCTGAGACTGGCAACAGAACACCCTGACTCCCTCTGACACTGGCAACAGCACACCCTGACTCACTCTGAGACTGGCAACAGCACACCCTGACTCCTCTGAGACTGGCAACAGAACACCCTGACTCCCTCTGATACTGGCAACAGCACACCTGACTCCCCTAAGACTGGCAACAGCACACCTGACTCCCCTGAGACTGGCAACAGCACACCCTGACTCCCTCTGAGACTGGCAACAGAACACCCTGACTCCCTCTGACACTGGCAACAGCACACCCTGACTCCCTCTGAGACTGGCAACAGCACACCCTGACTCCTCTGAGACTGGCAACAGCACACCCTGACTCCCTCTGAGACTGGCAACAGAACACCCTGACTCCCTCTGACACTGGCAACAGCACACCCTGACTCCCTCTGAGACTGGCAACAGCACACCCTGACTCCCTCTGAGACTGGCAACAGCACACCCTGACTCCTCTGAGACTGGCAACAGAACACCCTGACTCCCTCTGACACTGGCAACAGCACACCTGACTCCTCTGAGACTGGCAACAGAACACCCTGACTCCCTCTGAGACTGGCAACAGAACACCCTGACTCCCCTGAGGCTGGCAACTCCGCATGTGATTTCCAGTATCAAGCCCCGAACCGGGCTCACACCAGCATTATTTGCATCTTGCAGCTTAGTTAAATCGGTCAGTCAGCACAGCGCAATGTCCGCCAGCCAAAAGGACTTTGACTCAGCAGGCGCCGGCTCCGCATCGCCGCAGAGCGCCGCCCGTCTGCTAGTGAAGCAGGCAAGGCAGCAGTTTAATGCCAACGACTTCTTAGCGTCTCTGACCAGCCTCCAGGCTGCCTACGCCATCAATCCCAGCGAGTCGCTGCTCAACAGAATCTCGCGCCTGAAGGAATTCCTCGAAGATGCCAAGGACGGCAGCGATGCTGAAGAAGGCAATGCCGGCAGCGACGAAGAAGCCGGCGGCGCCGACGAGAATTGCAGCGAAGTCGACGCCGACGACGTTGACTTTGTAGAGCCGCCTCGCCTGAAGCCGACATTCGCTAAGCCGAAGCCGCGGCCGCGAATTGTCGACGAGGACGACGATGACGAACAGGACGATCGCGACAACTGGCGCCGGTCCAAGCATCAGCTGCCGCCGCGAAGGAGGTCGCCGCCGCGGTCGCACATCTCTAAGTCGCCGCTGGCTCTGTCCAACAACAGCGAAGCCGGACACCGCGATGTCGGCGGCGGCAGCAGCAAGTTGGCCGAGGTGTGCCCGGGATTCTCGCTGTGCCGGCCGCTCTTTGATAAGCTGTACGATCACCAGCGAGCCGGCATCTCCTGGCTGTACGGCCTGCACAAAGCCGGCAAGGGCGGCATCCTGGCCGACGATATGGGACTGGGTGAGTGCTCTGCAATAATCGCCCCTCTCTTACTGATTGCGTGTGAACTCTATCACTATTTTGTTTCACGATAAGCATGTAGCCCCCTTTAAAATCACCCTTCAATATCCCCAGCATCACCCTTTAATGTCCGCCACCATCACCCTTTAATGTCCCCAACATCACCCTTTAATGTCCGCCACCATCACCCTTTAATATCCCCAACATCACCCTTTAATGTCCCCAACATCACCCTTTAATATTCCCAACATCACCCTTTAATATCCCTAAACGTCAACCTCAAAACGCCACTAAATACATCGCCTAGAATCGCCCTGACACCGCACCCACTGTCACCCTTACACTTGCCATAAATATCGGCCCGCGCCACCCGCAGGCAAGACCATCCAGACCATCGCATTCCTGCGCGGCCTTTTCGATCAAAACGAGATTCGCTCCGTTCTGCTAATCATGCCCGTGTCGGTCATCATGACCTGGCGCCAGGAGTTCGACAAATGGGCCCGCAACTTGCCTGTGTACTTGTACCACGGCCAGACTAAGCGCCAGATGGAGTACGATCTGTCCAGGGTGCAGCGGCGCTCCGGCGTGCTCATCACCACCTACGGCATGGTGGTGTCCTCCTGGCAGAGTCTGGCCTGCGACCAGAATAACCGCACCTTCGTTTGGGACTATGTTATTCTGGACGAGGGCCACAAGATCAAGAATTCTAGCCGAAAGACATCCAAGGTCTGTCTGTCTGTTTTAGTGTCTGTCTGTCTGTCTGTCTGTCTGTCTGTCTGTCTGTCTGTCTGTCTGTCTAAGTGTCTTAGTGTCTGTCTGTTTGTCTGTCTGTCTGTCTGTCTAAGTGTCTTAGTGTCTGTCTGTTTGTCTGTCTGTCTGTCTGTCTTTCTTAGTGTCTGTCTGTCTGTCGTTGTGGATAATTTTAAATAAGTTTTCTTGCACCTAAGTGTATATCTTGAATATGTGAATTGATTTGTTTAAAACAATTTATTTTATTTTGTCTTTCAAGGTCACATTTTTTATTTCCTTTTTCGCGTCTTCATTTCCCACACTGACTACTGCCTATATACCACTGCTTAAAAAAGAACAACAAGCTCCCTGATTTGCCTTCCACAGGGTGTTTTTGCCATCGACGCCAAGCACAGACTGCTCCTCACTGGCACAGCAGTGCAAAACAACCTCATGGAGATGTGGGCTCTATTCGACTTCGCCCACCACGGCACCCTGCTGGGCACGCAGAAGACCTTCAAAACCGAGTACGAGCGGCCAATCATTCGGTCCAGGGAGAAGGACGCCACAGCGTCCGAGCGTCGCTACGGAGACCAGATGGCGCAGAGCCTGAAGGCCCGCATCGAGCCGTACTTCCTACGCCGTACCAAGCACCAGATCCAGGCCAGCACCAAGCAGCAGGGCCAGAAGCCCTCGGCCGGGCCGGCAATGCCCTCCCTGACTAGAAAGAACGACGTAGTTGTCTGGCTGTTCATGTCTCAGACTCAGCTCAATATCTACCGCGACTTTCTCCAGCTGGACCAGGTCAAGGCCCTGCTAGTGAATAGCAATCGCCGGTCGCCTTTAGTGGAGCTGACTGTGCTGAAGAAGATTTGCGATCATCCTCGCCTGCTGTCGGCCAACCAGTGCCAGGATCTGGGCCTGAGCCGCGCCGAGAACATGCTGGATAATAGCCGGGCCGCTATCCATCTGCCAGTGTCCATGCTGACGGAAGAGAGCGGCAAGATGGCTTTCTTGGCCAAACTAATGGCCCGGCTGAAGGCCGAGGGACATCGGACTCTGGTGTTCTCGCAGTCGCGCAAGATGCTGGACATTGCCGAGCGAATTCTGGAGGAGCGCGGCCATCGGCTGTCTAGACTGGACGGCCGGGTAACACAGGTGGCTGACCGGCAGCACATTGTCAGCACATTCGCTCGTGACAAGAGCATTGACGCTTTTCTGCTCATCACTCAGGTGAGTTTTCATCCATTAGTGTCGTATCTAAATCTGCAAATCATCTAGAGGTTTCATATCTAATCATTAGATGTGGCGTATCTAAATCATCTAGAGTTTTCATATCTAATCATCCAGAGGTGGCGTATCTAAATCATCTAGAGGTTTCATATCTAATCATTAGATGTAGCGTATCTAAATCATCTAGAGTTTTCATATCTAATCATCCAGAGGTGGCGTATCTAAATCATCTAGAGTTTTCATATCTAATCATCCAGAGGTGGCGTATCTAAATCATCTAGAAGTTTCTTATCTAATTATTAGAGGTGGCGTATCTAAATCATCTAGAGGTTTCATATCTAATCATCCAGAGGTGGCGTATCTAAATCATCTAGAGTTTTCATATCTAATCATCCAGAGGTGGCGTATCTAAATCATCTAGAAGTTTCTTATCTAATTATTAGAGGTGGCGTATCTAAATCATCTAGAGGTTTCATATCTAATCATCCAGAGGTGGCGTATCTAAATAATCTAGAGTTTTCATATCTAATCATCCAGAGGTGGCGTATCTAAATCATCTAGAGTTTTCATATCTAATCATTAGATGTGGCGTATCTAAATCATCTAGAGTTTTCATATCTAATCATCCAGAGGTGGCGTATCTAAATCATCTAGAAGTTTCTTATATAATTATTAGAGGTGGCGTATCTAAATCATCTAGAGTTTTCATATCTAATCATCCAGAGGTGGCGTATCTAAATCATCTAGAAGTTTCTTATCTAATCATTAGATGTGGCGTATCTAAATCATCTAGAAGTTTCTTATCTAATCATTAGATGTGGCGTATCTAAATCATCTAGAGTTTTCATATCTAATCATCCAGAGGTGGCGTATCTAAATCATCTAGAGTTTTCATATCTAATCATCCAGAGGTGGCGTATCTAAATCATCTAGAGTTTTCATATCTAATCATCCAGAGGTGGCGTATCTAAATCATCTAGAAGTTTCTTATCTAATTATTAGAGGTGGCGTATCTAAATCATCTAGAGGTTTCATATCTAATCATCCAGAGGTGGCATATCTAAATCATCTAGAGTTTTCATATCTAATCATCTAGAGGTGGCGTATCTAAATCATCTAGAAGTTTCTTATCTAATTATTAGAGGTGGCGTATCTAAATCATCTAGAGGTTTCATATCTAATCATCCAGAGGTGGCGTATCTAAATCATCTAGAGTTTTCATATCTAATCATCCAGAGGTGGCGTATTTAAGTCATCTAGAGGTTTCATATCTAATCATGAGTAACCTGAGTAAGTGTCCGACAGTAGCAGCAGCAGGCCGACGCCGAGACTTCGCAGTGGTCCATGTGGACGCGACTCCATGGAGTTGTCTCCGGTGGCCATATGTCGATTTTGCGATTAGACAGCGGGCGAGACTCAGCGCATGTCCGGCATCTCTCCACATACTGTCGCACATCTCGATCCAATCCAGGCCACCAGAATTCCTTGCAGATGTGAGCCTTAGTGCTCTCAAAGCTAGGATGCACTTCATCATGAGCCGCTTCCAGAATCCTCCGACGAAGCACTGCTGGAGGTACCACTCGAGTTCCATGGATCACCAAGCCGTTATCAGTCGACAGGGAAGTTCTACAGGCTTTAAAGGGTCGCTCAACCTGGGAAACCTGACCCCAACGCCCGGTTCGGATTCTCTGTTGCAGTCTCTTCAGCACCGAGCAAGCAGTTCAGGGTGGCTTCCCGGAGCTCCTGCCGAGTCATCTGCGCTCAGCACTGAATCCGCTTGATGCACCGTGTCCTCATCAACTTCTGCAGTGTAGTTGAGCCTTGACAAAGCATCAGCGTCCAGTAGCTGCTTTCCTGGAATGTATTCCACAGAGTAGTCGAATGCAGACAGTCTCAAGGCCCATCTAGTCAGCCTAGCTGAAGCTGTTTTTGACAGGCTTTTGCTCGGGATGAAAATAAATCTCAAAGGTTCATGGTCCGTTTGCAGGATGGATTTTTTCCCGATCAACATTTTCGCTCGCTCAACTGCCCAGACTATGACTAGCGCTTCCCTTTCAATGTTAGAGTAGTTGGACTCCGCGGAGGTGAGCATCCTCGATAGGTACATCACCGGGTGACCTGCTTGAGTCAGAACAGCGCCTACAGATTTTTCACTAGCATCAACTCGAAGGCAGACTGGCGCATTGATGTCATATGGCTTGACACACGGCCTGGAGGCGAGACATGCTTTTACTTCGGCCGAGGCAGCCTCGGCTGCCGGACTCCAATCGAATCGCTCCTCCTCAGCTCATGCAATACTCGGCAGCGCTCGGAGAAGTTGGGAATCAGTCTGCCGTAGAACTGAGCGGGTCCTAGAAACTTCCCTAGGTCCTTTTTACTCTTGGGGCTGGCTACCTGTAGCACTCTCTCAACCATCCCTGGGTCTGGTTTGATGCCTTCTGCATCGATAACATGCCCAAGAAACTTCAGGCTGCTAGCCTCCATAACGCACTTTGACTCGTTAATTTTGACAATGGCCTCTCGCAGTCTTTTCAAGACACCTTCCCTGATCTGCTGTAGCTCTAGCGTAGAACTCCCACCAATCAGCACATCATCTTGATAAGTAATAACACTCGGATGCTCACTGATCTCACGCTGAAAGACTGATGGTGACACCTTGATACCGTAGGGCAGGCTGTTGAAGCGGTAGCAGCCGAATGGGGTGTTGATGGTGGTGACCGCCTTGGACTGCTCATCCAGGAGAATCTGGTAGTAGGCGTCTGACAGATCCAGGTGACAGAAGAACTTTTTGTTGGCAACCTTCGAAAAGGCCGTCTCTATGGAGGTTGTGAGATACGTCTGGCCTTGAATCAGCTGATTGACGGCGGTGTAGTCGCCGCAGATCCTCACGGTCTCCCGGCCAGGCTTGGCGGTGACTACGATCGGGCTGCCCCACTCCGATGAGCTCACTTTCTCAACAATTCCAGCCGCCTCCATCAGGTCGAGTTCCTTCTTCACCAGCGGTTTTAATGCCATTGGAAGCTTACGGGCCGGTTGGAACACTGGCTCGGCGCTGGACTTGAGTCGGATCTCTGCAACCGCGCCCTTGATTCCAGCCAACTTCAGATATTTGTTGCTCACCTCCTCCGAATGGTGCATCTGCCGGCTGCTTAGCAGATTCCGGCCCAGGAGACCGAAGTGCTGGTGACAGTCTATCACCGGGAGTTCCATTGTCGCAAATCTCCCGTTGTCGCCTTCAGTCTCCACCAGGCACTGTAGGAGGCCAAGCTGTCTCATCACGTGACCATCATATGACAGCATGCGTGACTTCGGCTTCTTGAGTGCTGGACGTCCAAGGTCGATCCAGATTTTCTTGGAGATCAATGAGCAGGAGGTGCCGCTGTTCCTCTCCATTTTCACCTGCTTACCGTTGATCTTCACAAAGCAGAAGTCAGCTGGCTTGTCTTCAGTGCAGAAAAACACAGCTTCATCTGAGTTGGCTTTGGGCTCCGTGAAGTGCGCCTTGGCGGTGCCGCGGCATGCCCTGGCAAAGCGGCATGCCGCGGCATGCCCTGCCCCTGCTTTTCGCACTTGTGGCAAACCGCTTTCAAGGCCCGACATTCAGACACGTTACGATGCTGAGCCAAGCCGCATCTTCCACACTTGCCCTTGAACTGGTGAACAGTGTGAGCCGATTGCTGCTCCAGCTCTTGTGACACTGCCTGATGCACAGCTGGCTCAGTTGATGCTCCGATGTTCTGAGCTGCCGAGGTTGGTGTCGTGAAGTCGTTGACTAGTTGCAGCTGCTGAACAAACTCAGTGATCTGATCTACAGTCAGCTCTTGCGTCATCTCACGCTCCAGAACCTTGTTTCTCGTGTCCTGGCTGACTAGGCCAGCGATGAGGCGCATCTTAATGAGCTGCTCAGCCGGGTCTGCCCGCTCTTCCTTGAACTTCTCGAACTCGCAAACCATGGCCTGTTCTCGCAATCTAGCAGTGAAGCCGGCCACAGTTACGACTTGTCTCATGGCCATGAATGCTGTCCTCTCGGCTATCAGAAGTCTCTTCTTGGGCTCCAGATACTTGAAAAGACTTTTCTTGATGTTCTCCCACCGCATTCCTGCGATCTTCTTTGGAGCCACCAGCTGTTTGACCTTCATAAGTTGACTTACGCCCAGCGATCCTAGAAATGCGTCTGTCAAGCCGAGGTTGTTCTCCTCGTCTCTGACTCCTTTGGACCTCGCCTGAGCGTCGAACACTTCTACCCAGGCTTGCAGTTCGTCCACATTTTCCAGAGGCAGTTGATCTCGTATCTTAATAGACATTATGGCCGTATGCAGGCATGCGCAATCCTGCTTGCGACGCCAAGTGAAAGTCAATAGCTTTAGCACTCAAGTTGTGACAGAAGTTTATTGAAGTCAACCTCAGATCAGAAACACATTTAATAAGCATCGCAGCATAGCATTGGGGTGGGTGACAGAGATAAGGCATGCACGATGGAATAGAGAATGAGCAACAATGTACACAGAGTACGCAAACCCTCACCAGACAAATAACCCACCCCAAACACTGACCCCAGAGCCCACAGTCCATAAAAGATCAGAGTCAGTCAGAGTCCAACAGTGTCTAATCATCTAGAGGTTTCGTATCTAATCACTCATTGGTGGCATATCTAATCATCAATTGCTGGCTTATCTAAACATCAATAAGGGGCCTATTTAAACCTCACACATTTATGTCGTCCATTTACCTGTCTGCTGCCACTCTTCCGCAGGTGGGCGGAGTCGGCCTCACTCTGACTGCGGCAGACCGCGTAGTCATTCTGGACCCATCGTGGAACCCGGCGGTGGACGCTCAGGCGGTTGACAGGGCCTTCCGCATTGGGCAGAGTCGCAATGTACTGATCTACCGGCTCATCACGTGCGGCACTGTGGAAGAGAAGATCTACCGCCGACAGGTGTTCAAAGATGGTATCACCAGGCAGACAACTGGCATCGGCGAGGCTGACAAGGATCCTTATCGGTGAGCTTGGGTCTGTGTTCGAGTCTGAGCTTATGTAGTGCTTTTGATCGAGTTTCTCAGCAATATCGATCAAGTTTCCCAGCATTATCGATCAATATTCTTAGCTCTATCGATCGAGTTTTCCAGCAATATCGATCAAGTTTCCCAGCATTATCAATCAATATTCTTAGCTCTATCGATCGAGTTTCCCAGCATTATCGATCAATATTCTTAGCATTATCGATCAATATTCTTAGCATTATCGATCAATATTCTCAGCATTATCGATCGAGTTTCTTAGCATTATCAATCGACATTCCCAGCATTATCAATCGATATTCTCAGCATTATCAATCGACATTCCCAGCATTATCAATCGATATTCTCGGCACTGTCGATCGAGTTTCTGAGCACAAATATTTGAGCAATTCATGAGCACTATTGCTGGAGTCTCTAACCCCAAAATTCGCCCACTCCCCCCTATGCTCAATCCGCCAGCTACTTCACAAAGCAAGAGCTGAGGGAGCTTTTCAAGCTGGACGATCACCTGAAGTCGCAGACGCAGCAGCAGCTGGCCGAGCTGCACAGCGGCCAGCGTCGCACCGATCCGGAGCTTGACGAGCACCTGGCCTACCTTCACAGCCTGAATGTGTTCGGCATCTCCGATCACGACCTGATGTTCACGCAGGCCGACGCCACGGAGCCCGACGTGGACGACAACAGCGAGGCCTCAGCCGCCGCTGCCGCCAGTATGTTCGGCGGTCCCGGGCTCGAATCCACCACGATCGGAGCCGCTAATTCGGCTAAATTTGCCGAGCAGCGCCGGCGTCAGGTGGAGGAGACACTGGCTAGGGAGAACGAGGAGATGGCAGGCCGCAGGCTGGACCGCATCGATATGAGCCGCATGGAGCTGTCAGTGCTGCAGCCGGGCTCCGCTCGGCCGGCCAATGTGCGCGACCGGATTGAGGCCACCATGCACCAGTTTGTGCCGCTCTCCCGGCCCAAAATTCCTCCGGTATGAAGTTTGCTAAAGTTTTTTAACTGTCTTTCTGAGCACTGATTATTCACTTTCTACAAATCTGAAACTTGCAGCCGCCGCGGCCTCGGCCTGTGTACGCCTCCGACTCGGCCTCGGCCGCCTCGGTTTCAGCTTCCGCCTCATCATCCGCCGGGGGTGAAGCGGCTGGCGTTCCAAGCCCGCCTCCTAGTCCGCCACCGCAGCAGCCGATGCCGCCGCCTCCGCCACCGCGGCAGCCTATGCCGCAACAGTCAGTGCCGCCGCAGCCAGTGCCGCAACAGCCAGTGCCGCAACAGCCAGTGCCGCAACAGCCAGTGCCGCAACAGCCAGTGCCGCAACAGCCAGTGCCGCCGCAGCCAGTGCCGCCGCAGCCAGTGCCGCAACAGCCAGTGCCGCAACAGCCAGTGCCGCAACAGCCAGTAGTGCCGCAACAGCCAGTGCCGCAACAGCCAGTGCCGCAACAGCCAGTGCCGCCGCAGCCAGTGCCGCCGCAGCCAGTGCCGCAACAGCCAGTGCCGCAACAGCCAGTGCCGCAACAGCCAGTGCCGCAACAGCCGCCGACGCCGCCGCCCTCGGTGGCCCAGCTGTCTGAGAGCATCCACGCAATGAGCGTCTCCGAGGACAGCGTGGTTAGCGATGACCCGACGTTCGACAAGTCGAATCGAGGCGACACTTCGATGGCTGTCCAGCAGGCTGCTCCCGCAGCAGCCGACGTCAGCTTCGAGGACTCGCCGCTGGCCGTGCGCCTGCCGTCAGCTGGCCGCCGCAATGTCCGCCGGCTGGCCATCGACTCCGACTCCGATGAGGCCGCCGATGATGAGCAGCAGGCGGGCGCCGCGGCTATGGAGGCCTCATGCGCGGCTTCGCCAGCCCCGCCGGCTCCTCAGAAGCTGATTGTGCCTGCCACGCCGGAGCGCCTCTCAGACAGTGCTCACGCCATGAGCTTCTCGGAAGCTGACGGAGAAGGCGAATTAGTGGAAGAGTCCGGCTCAGATGCCGGGTCAGATGCTGGGTCAGATGCTGAGTCAGATGCTGAGTCAGATGCTGGAGAGAACAACGAACCGATCGAAGTTGTTGAGCTGTCCTCGTCTGACGAGAGCCTTCAGGAGGCGCTGCAGAGTCGGCCGGTGCACAGCCTGCTGTCGCGGTCACTGGGCGCTGATGCTTCGGCCGCGGCGGCTGGGGACACGTCGGCGGTCTCGGGCGCCAGCTCGATCATCGGCAACAAGAGCCGCGGCAAGGTGGTCCTGGTGTCCGACTCGCCAGTCCAGTCGCGCTTGTCCACCCCCTTGGCCGCTGCAGCCGCAGGTCTCACTGCCGTCGAGACACCGCCGCCGGCGCCTCTTCCGCACTCAGCGATGCAGCGGTGGTTCTCGACTCCGATGGCCTCTGGAGCTCCCGCTGCCACTCCCGCCACCGCTGCCGCCGCCGCTGCCAGCACCCAGGCCGGTAATTGCATGTCCATTGACGGGGACGACTGAGAATCTGGCGCGGCAATGGATCAGTGCTCTGGGGAACAATTGACTTTACTAGAGCGTCCCGATTGCAATGACATTCTCTTGACATTTGTTTCACATGAATTCGTCACACACTTTCGTTTACTTTTAGTTTTCTATATGCGCACGCTTATCTTCCACCAATAAATATTTTCTTTTTAGCGATCTTTCGGTCTTCTGCAGCTTACCCAATCAATCATGATCTCAGCGGGGGTGAAAGCTTGGCAAAATGGTAGAAGAGATCGTGTGGCATTTATGAGCAGTGCTCAAGCACCACAGAACGGCATTTTTCGTAGGCTGCTACTGTTACTGTTAACTATACTTCTGTGTAATACATCTACTCCAGCTATTATATAAAACATGTTTGTTCGTTTGTCTGTTCGTTTTTTATTAGGATAATTCCTTCAACAGGCTAATTGGGTTGGCTTCTCTTTCGTGTTTCGTGTCCTTCTTTTGTTCGTGAGAATCTTGCAGCGAATTATACTAAGTAGTATATATAGTTGACTAAGTAGTATCTATAGTTTACTAAGTAGTATATAAAGTTTACTAAGTAGAATTTATAGGTTACTAAGTAGTATACATAGTTTACTAAGTAGTATATATAGTTGACTAAGTAGTATCTATAGTTTACTAAGTAGTATACATAGTTTACTAAGTAGTATATATAGTTTACTAAGTAGTGTATATAGTTTACTGAGTAGTGTATATAGTTGACTAAGTAGTATATAAAGTTACTAAGTAGTATTTAAAGGTTACTAAGTAGTATACATAGTTTACTAAGTAGTATACAATGAACTAATTCAGCAATTAAGCATTGAATTTAGATTTTCCATTCCTCTCTACGCATCAATACCAAGTGACAGAGCAGCTCAGCGGTACACGGGTCTGACTCTCCGCTGTCACACGGTGATTCACACTAATTTCAAGGCACAGAGAGTGTACATGCCCAACGATGAGAAATTCAGGCCCCTGTACATCCTGTTTTAGCGTGTGTATAAGTGCGTGTCTGCGTACAGACCAGCTGCTAAGGCTGGTTCGGGCTGCAGGGTCACGTGGTCAGCGATCTGATCGCGACTGAAATCTTATTACATGTACATTAAAGGCTCGTCTTATTATTATTTCGTAAGTGCCACGCGCTGTCAAAATCTCGTATTTATAATGCTACTAGTATAAGTAGCAATGAATAGGGATAATTACTTATAGTATTAAAATTACTCTATTTTCAATGCTTTTACACAAGGTTTCCTGATCTATATACACGGTGCACAGATACTAGAATAACTAGATGGGCCACTCAGCACATTTGCGTGCAAGCTACTTTCAGTTCAGTAGTTAAGTTAAACTGAAGCATTTTAATTTTATTTCTAAAACCAAAGCATATTTATGGTCTCTTTCCCAACCAGCTTAAAGCCTCAAACTCGACACAGAAGCTGAACTTCGAAATGTCAGTGTCAGTAGTATCTGTCCTGCAGGTGTGAGTAGTATCCGATCTGCAGATATGAGTAGTATCTACTGCAGGTGTCAGTAGCATCTGTACTGCAAGTGTCAGTAGTATCTGACCTGTAGGTGTCCGTAGTATCTGCACTGCAGATGTCAGCAGTATCTGTCCTGCAGGTGTCAGTAGTATCCGATCTGCAGATATGAGTAGTATCTACTGCAGGTGTCAGTAGTACCTGTACTGAAAATGTCAGTTGTATCTGTTCTCCAGGTGTCAGTAGTATCTGTATTGCAGGTGCCAGTAGTATCTGTACTGCAGATGTGAGTAGTATATCTACTACAGGTGTCAGTAGTACCTGTACTGCCAGGTGTCAGTAATATCTGTACTGCAGATGTCAGTAGTATCTGTACTGCAGATGTCAGTAGTATCTGTACTGCAGGTGTCAGTAGCATCTGTACTGCAGGTGTCAGTAGCATCTGTGCTGCAGGTGTCAGTAGTATCTGTACTGCAGGTGTCAGTAGTATCTGTGCTGCAGGTGTCAGTAGTATCTGTACTGCCAGCCCAGTGGCAAAGCCTTCACCAGCGGTTTTAATGCCATTGGAAGCTTACGGGCCGGTTGGAACACTGGCTCGGCGCTGGACTTGAGTCGGATCTCTGCAACCGCGCCCTTGATTCCAGCCAACTTCAGATATTTGTTGCTCACCTCCTCCGAATGGTGCATCTGCCGGCTGCTTAGCAGATTCCGGCCCAGGAGACCGAAGTGCTGGTGACAGTCTATCACCGGGAGTTCCATTGTCGCAAATCTCCCGTTGTCGCCTTCAGTCTCCACCAGGCACTGTAGGAGGCCAAGCTGTCTCATCACGTGACCATCATATGACAGCATGCGTGACTTCGGCTTCTTGAGTGCTGGACGTCCAAGGTCGATCCAGATTTTCTTGGAGATCAATGAGCAGGAGGTGCCGCTGTTCCTCTCCATTTTCACCTGCTTACCGTTGATCTTCACAAAGCAGAAGTCAGCTGGCTTGTCTTCAGTGCAGAAAAACACAGCTTCATCTGAGTTGGCTTTGGGCTCCGTGAAGTGCGCCTTGGCGGTGCCGCGGCATGCCCTGGCAAAGCGGCATGCCGCGGCATGCCCTGCCCCTGCTTTTCGCACTTGTGGCAAACCGCTTTCAAGGCCCGACATTCAGACACGTTACGATGCTGAGCCAAGCCGCATCTTCCACACTTGCCCTTGAACTGGTGAACAGTGTGAGCCGATTGCTGCTCCAGCTCTTGTGACACTGCCTGATGCACAGCTGGCTCAGTTGATGCTCCGATGTTCTGAGCTGCCGAGGTTGGTGTCGTGAAGTCGTTGACTAGTTGCAGCTGCTGAACAAACTCAGTGATCTGATCTACAGTCAGCTCTTGCGTCATCTCACGCTCCAGAACCTTGTTTCTCGTGTCCTGGCTGACTAGGCCAGCGATGAGGCGCATCTTAATGAGCTGCTCAGCCGGGTCTGCCCGCTCTTCCTTGAACTTCTCGAACTCGCAAACCATGGCCTGTTCTCGCAATCTAGCAGTGAAGCCGGCCACAGTTACGACTTGTCTCATGGCCATGAATGCTGTCCTCTCGGCTATCAGAAGTCTCTTCTTGGGCTCCAGATACTTGAAAAGACTTTTCTTGATGTTCTCCCACCGCATTCCTGCGATCTTCTTTGGAGCCACCAGCTGTTTGACCTTCATAAGTTGACTTACGCCCAGCGATCCTAGAAATGCGTCTGTCAAGCCGAGGTTGTTCTCCTCGTCTCTGACTCCTTTGGACCTCGCCTGAGCGTCGAACACTTCTACCCAGGCTTGCAGTTCGTCCACATTTTCCAGAGGCAGTTGATCTCGTATCTTAATAGACATTATGGCCGTATGCAGGCATGCGCAATCCTGCTTGCGACGCCAAGTGAAAGTCAATAGCTTTAGCACTCAAGTTGTGACAGAAGTTTATTGAAGTCAACCTCAGATCAGAAACACATTTAATAAGCATCGCAGCATAGCATTGGGGTGGGTGACAGAGATAAGGCATGCACGATGGAATAGAGAATGAGCAACAATGTACACAGAGTACGCAAACCCTCACCAGACAAATAACCCACCCCAAACACTGACCCAGAGCCCACAGTCCATAAAAGATCAGAGTCAGTCAGAGTCCAACAGTGTCTAATCATCTAGAGGTTTCGTATCTAATCACTCATTGGTGGCATATCTAATCATCAATTGCTGGCTTATCTAAACATCAATAAGGGGCCTATTTAAACCTCACACATTTATGTCGTCCATTTACCTGTCTGCTGCCACTCTTCCGCAGGTGGGCGGAGTCGGCCTCACTCTGACTGCGGCAGACCGCGTAGTCATTCTGGACCCATCGTGGAACCCGGCGGTGGACGCTCAGGCGGTTGACAGGGCCTTCCGCATTGGGCAGAGTCGCAATGTACTGATCTACCGGCTCATCACGTGCGGCACTGTGGAAGAGAAGATCTACCGCCGACAGGTGTTCAAAGATGGTATCACCAGGCAGACAACTGGCATCGGCGAGGCTGACAAGGATCCTTATCGGTGAGCTTGGGTCTGTGTTCGAGTCTGAGCTTATGTAGTGCTTTTGATCGAGTTTCTCAGCAATATCGATCAAGTTTCCCAGCATTATCGATCAATATTCTTAGCTCTATCGATCGAGTTATCCAGCAATATCGATCAAGTTTCCCAGCATTATCAATCAATATTCTTAGCTCTATCGATCGAGTTTCCCAGCATTATCGATCAATATTCTTAGCATTATCGATCAATATTCTTAGCATTATCGATCAATATTCTCAGCATTATCGATCGAGTTTCTTAGCATTATCAATCGACATTCCCAGCATTATCAATCGATATTCTCAGCATTATCAATCGACATTCCCAGCATTATCAATCGATATTCTCGGCACTGTCGATCGAGTTTCTGAGCACAAATATTTGAGCAATTCATGAGCACTATTGCTGGAGTCTCTAACCCCAAAATTCGCCCACTCCCCCCTATGCTCAATCCGCCAGCTACTTCACAAAGCAAGAGCTGAGGGAGCTTTTCAAGCTGGACGATCACCTGAAGTCGCAGACGCAGCAGCAGCTGGCCGAGCTGCACAGCGGCCAGCGTCGCACCGATCCGGAGCTTGACGAGCACCTGGCCTACCTTCACAGCCTGAATGTGTTCGGCATCTCCGATCACGACCTGATGTTCACGCAGGCCGACGCCACGGAGCCCGACGTGGACGACAACAGCGAGGCCTCAGCCGCCGCTGCCGCCAGTATGTTCGGCGGTCCCGGGCTCGAATCCACCACGATCGGAGCCGCTAATTCGGCTAAATTTGCCGAGCAGCGCCGGCGTCAGGTGGAGGAGACACTGGCTAGGGAGAACGAGGAGATGGCAGGCCGCAGGCTGGACCGCATCGATATGAGCCGCATGGAGCTGTCAGTGCTGCAGCCGGGCTCCGCTCGGCCGGCCAATGTGCGCGACCGGATTGAGGCCACCATGCACCAGTTTGTGCCGCTCTCCCGGCCCAAAATTCCTCCGGTATGAAGTTTGCTAAAGTTTTTTAACTGTCTTTCTGAGCACTGATTATTCACTTTCTACAAATCTGAAACTTGCAGCCGCCGCGGCCTCGGCCTGTGTACGCCTCCGACTCGGCCTCGGCCGCCTCGGTTTCAGCTTCCGCCTCATCATCCGCCGGGGGTGAAGCGGCTGGCGTTCCAAGCCCGCCTCCTAGTCCGCCACCGCAGCAGCCGATGCCGCCGCCTCCGCCACCGCGGCAGCCTATGCCGCAACAGTCAGTGCCGCCGCAGCCAGTGCCGCAACAGCCAGTGCCGCAACAGCCAGTGCCGCAACAGCCAGTGCCGCAACAGCCAGTGCCGCAACAGCCAGTGCCGCCGCAGCCAGTGCCGCCGCAGCCAGTGCCGCAACAGCCAGTGCCGCAACAGCCAGTGCCGCAACAGCCAGTAGTGCCGCAACAGCCAGTGCCGCAACAGCCAGTGCCGCAACAGCCAGTGCCGCCGCAGCCAGTGCCGCCGCAGCCAGTGCCGCAACAGCCAGTGCCGCAACAGCCAGTGCCGCAACAGCCAGTGCCGCAACAGCCGCCGACGCCGCCGCCCTCGGTGGCCCAGCTGTCTGAGAGCATCCACGCAATGAGCGTCTCCGAGGACAGCGTGGTTAGCGATGACCCGACGTTCGACAAGTCGAATCGAGGCGACACTTCGATGGCTGTCCAGCAGGCTGCTCCCGCAGCAGCCGACGTCAGCTTCGAGGACTCGCCGCTGGCCGTGCGCCTGCCGTCAGCTGGCCGCCGCAATGTCCGCCGGCTGGCCATCGACTCCGACTCCGATGAGGCCGCCGATGATGAGCAGCAGGCGGGCGCCGCGGCTATGGAGGCCTCATGCGCGGCTTCGCCAGCCCCGCCGGCTCCTCAGAAGCTGATTGTGCCTGCCACGCCGGAGCGCCTCTCAGACAGTGCTCACGCCATGAGCTTCTCGGAAGCTGACGGAGAAGGCGAATTAGTGGAAGAGTCCGGCTCAGATGCCGGGTCAGATGCTGGGTCAGATGCTGAGTCAGATGCTGAGTCAGATGCTGGAGAGAACAACGAACCGATCGAAGTTGTTGAGCTGTCCTCGTCTGACGAGAGCCTTCAGGAGGCGCTGCAGAGTCGGCCGGTGCACAGCCTGCTGTCGCGGTCACTGGGCGCTGATGCTTCGGCCGCGGCGGCTGGGGACACGTCGGCGGTCTCGGGCGCCAGCTCGATCATCGGCAACAAGAGCCGCGGCAAGGTGGTCCTGGTGTCCGACTCGCCAGTCCAGTCGCGCTTGTCCACCCCCTTGGCCGCTGCAGCCGCAGGTCTCACTGCCGTCGAGACACCGCCGCCGGCGCCTCTTCCGCACTCAGCGATGCAGCGGTGGTTCTCGACTCCGATGGCCTCTGGAGCTCCCGCTGCCACTCCCGCCACCGCTGCCGCCGCCGCTGCCAGCACCCAGGCCGGTAATTGCATGTCCATTGACGGGGACGACTGAGAATCTGGCGCGGCAATGGGATCAGTGCTCTGGGGAACAATTGACTTTACTAGAGCGTCCCGATTGCAATGACATTCTCTTGACATTTGTTTCACATGAATTCGTCACACACTTTCGTTTACTTTTAGTTTTCTATATGCGCACGCTTATCTTCCACCAATAAATATTTTCTTTTTAGCGATCTTTCGGTCTTCTGCAGCTTACCCAATCAATCATGATCTCAGCGGGGGTGAAAGCTTGGCAAAATGGTAGAAGAGATCGTGTGGCATTTATGAGCAGTGCTCAAGCACCACAGAACGGCATTTTTCGTAGGCTGCTACTGTTACTGTTAACTATACTTCTGTGTAATACATCTACTCCAGCTATTATATAAAACATGTTTGTTCGTTTGTCTGTTCGTTTTTTATTAGGATAATTCCTTCAACAGGCTGATTGGGTTGGCTTCTCTTTCGTGTTTCGTGTCCTTCTTTTGTTCGTGAGAATCTTGCAGCGAATTATACTAAGTAGTATATATAGTTGACTAAGTAGTATCTATAGTTTACTAAGTAGTATATAAAGTTTACTAAGTAGAATTTATAGGTTACTAAGTAGTATACATAGTTTACTAAGTAGTATATATAGTTGACTAAGTAGTATCTATAGTTTACTAAGTAGTATACATAGTTTACTAAGTAGTATATATAGTTTACTAAGTAGTGTATATAGTTTACTGAGTAGTGTATATAGTTGACTAAGTAGTATATAAAGTTACTAAGTAGTATTTAAAGGTTACTAAGTAGTATACATAGTTTACTAAGTAGTATACAATGAACTAATTCAGCAATTAAGCATTGAATTTAGATTTTCCATTCCTCTCTACGCATCAATACCAAGTGACAGAGCAGCTCAGCGGTACACGGGTCTGACTCTCCGCTGTCACACGGTGATTCACACTAATTTCAAGGCACAGAGAGTGTACATGCCCAACGATGAGAAATTCAGGCCCCTGTACATCCTGTTTTAGCGTGTGTATAAGTGCGTGTCTGCGTACAGACCAGCTGCTAAGGCTGGTTCGGGCTGCAGGGTCACGTGGTCAGCGATCTGATCGCGACTGAAATCTTATTACATGTACATTAAAGGCTCGTCTTATTATTATTTCGTAAGTGCCACGCGCTGTCAAAATCTCGTATTTATAATGCTACTAGTATAAGTAGCAATGAATAGGGATAATTACTTATAGTATTAAAATTACTCTATTTTCAATGCTTTTACACAAGGTTTCCTGATCTATATACACGGTGCACAGATACTAGAATAACTAGATGGGCCACTCAGCACATTTGCGTGCAAGCTACTTTCAGTTCAGTAGTTAAGTTAAACTGAAGCATTTTAATTTTATTTCTAAAACCAAAGCATATTTATGGTCTCTTTCCCAACCAGCTTAAAGCCTCAAACTCGACACAGAAGCTGAACTTCGAAATGTCAGTGTCAGTAGTATCTGTCCTGCAGGTGTGAGTAGTATCCGATCTGCAGATATGAGTAGTATCTACTGCAGGTGTCAGTAGCATCTGTACTGCAAGTGTCAGTAGTATCTGACCTGTAGGTGTCCGTAGTATCTGCACTGCAGATGTCAGCAGTATCTGTCCTGCAGGTGTCAGTAGTATCCGATCTGCAGATATGAGTAGTATCTACTGCAGGTGTCAGTAGTACCTGTACTGAAAATGTCAGTTGTATCTGTTCTCCAGGTGTCAGTAGTATCTGTATTGCAGGTGCCAGTAGTATCTGTACTGCAGATGTGAGTAGTATATCTACTACAGGTGTCAGTAGTACCTGTACTGCCAGGTGTCAGTAATATCTGTACTGCAGATGTCAGTAGTATCTGTACTGCAGATGTCAGTAGTATCTGTACTGCAGGTGTCAGTAGCATCTGTACTGCAGGTGTCAGTAGCATCTGTGCTGCAGGTGTCAGTAGTATCTGTACTGCAGGTGTCAGTAGTATCTGTGCTGCAGGTGTCAGTAGTATCTGTACTGCCAGCCCAGTGGCAAAGCCGAGCTCGGCCCGAGCTCGGTCCGCCGAGATCGGGCCGAGCTCGGCGGGTTGACGGCGGTTCTAGCTCGGGCCGACGACCTCGGGCCGAGGTCGGCTGACCGCGGTAATGCCGAGTAGCTTTGCACTATACTTTATTTAGCTTATTATAAAGCTTATATTGCTTCTTACAGATTGACTACATGTAGGTGCCACTTTCACTTTCTATATAATTTTACTGTACATGTACAATTCGGTATTACATGAAAAAGAAAAGGTGAATGGGAAAACGACATGACACGAATTGAAACCATCGAGTTAAAGATCCCATGTCATTCCTAGCATGTTAGTGCATTGCAGTGGTAAATGTATATGAGCCTAGTTATGGTGAGCCTCTAGTATAACTAGTTAATTGATTTCCCCTCGGAATTAGATACATATTCACCAGACTCAGTTCTCTGACCCAACAAATATACAACCAACAACCATGTCCAGGATTAAATGATTGTGAAATAAGACAACGATTTAGAAGAACTTAAAATAATTGAATTAAAAGAACACCGCAACAGTAAATCCACCACAAGCACACTAGTGTATTATCAAATGCTAATAAGGATACAAGATTAACTTTTCAACCAATAAGCAAGAAAACAAAGAGAAAAAGTAGCTAAACAGCTGAAAACAGAGGTTGAGTTAAGGGTTGCGATACAGATTTGGTTGAGCATTATTAACATTATAAACTGTAAAGACTTCACTTTAGATTGTAGAACGAGACGCTTGATACGAGGAAAGCGACTGCAATTTATATTGTAAGTATTGAGCACGATACATTGGGTGTAAGAGGCTTAAGGGTGGAGAGAAAGAGCGGCCAGAATGCAGAGCGCACATAAGAATGTACAGCGAAATATCGCAGAAGGGAGCACGCAGCGAAACTGGTAAAACACCACCTCAAAACACGGAGTAAAAACAAGCTAACAAAAAACAACAATTTGCCCAGCCAAGTCACCACACTCCTCCCCACAAAGATTAAGCGTTGGATAAAAACGGGAATAAAAGACGCAAATCAGTTCACAGTCCATAGAGGAACAGTCCATAGTCACTGGTAGCGCAGCCAGTCAGGTTAAGCTCTTGCCCTGGTCGAACGTCAAAGTGGCGCCGCAGAGCTCAACTCTGGCGCCTGGCCAGGCGTCTCCGCAGGGGCCTCTGGTTGATCGTCAGGCACCTCGGCACATAGTGGTTGCTCAACTTTGGAAGGCGCCACAGGCACTTGATTGATGTGCCGATGGACCTCTCGACCATCGTCAAACTGGCAAGAGAGACAGCCCTGGAGCAGTCGGTCAGAACAGCAGGCTTCCAGCTGCCATCAGCAGCAAAGTCCCTTGCAACGACTGTGTTGCCCATCTCAATGCGGTGGTCATGGGCATGGGTGTCGTGCTGCTGCTTCTGCATTGCTTGTGGGGAGGCTTAGAATCTCACCCCATTTTCTCAGTGTTGTATCTAGAACATCAAGGGGGTTAGAAATGAAGCCATATGATGAAAAGGTAAAAAATGGAGTCAAATGCATAAATTGAAAAACACAAAAATGATACCCAAATCTGGCCTGTAGAACAAAACTGATGCCAAATGTGGCATAAGGCCCTAGTATATAAAATAGCATCAAGATCTAGTCTATAGTGCAAAAATAAAGTAAAAACCTATAATAGTAAAATAAGTATACTATAGTTATACTAAAAAGTCATTAGAAAAATAATATAGTATAATATGAATACTGTGAATCAATTCAAAAGTAAAAAATCTGGTATATATAGCAAAATTACATTAAATTGCTTGCCATAAAATGCACAATTGGCATTATATCCTGGCCTATAGTACATGAACAATGTCTTAAATTAACTGATTGTATGTAATCATACATGCGCAACCTCCAAATTTCGGTCGGCCATGCGACTTAGTTTTAACAAAAATGCGACGTAGTTTTTGGCCAAAAATGCGACTTACATGTAAAAAAACCCGAAAGCAAAATAAACGCAACTTTGGGTAAACGGCAGGAGTAACTATGACTGTCTTATAAAGCCAAAATGCCTCGTCAGCTACTTAGTACTACTACTTGGTGTTTTTTCGGGTTGGCATTTTTGCGACTTCCTTGGTTGGCCGCCAAATCGGTCGGCCGGATCGGCCGACTCGGCCGACTGTTGCGCATGTATGTATGTAATTCATGATGGCATTGCCATAGGCCTAGACAAATGAAAAAATAAGAAGCTAAATATAGTAAGGATAAAAATATCATAGGAGCTTAAAAACATGGCTTTATTTAGCCTAGTCCATTTTAGACTTCAAATCACAGGATTTATGACCTAAGCTAGATATCATTCCTACAGTTAAGTTATGGTAACTCCTATTGCAATCCTATATTTTTAAACATTTTATCATGAAAATATGCTTTTTTGTAGACATTTATTCACTTTTAACTCCTAGATAACTATTTGATGGCCATTCTGAAAATAGCTAGTGAATTGCCATCGTATTATGTCTTATTATTATTTATGAGAACATATTTCATACGCCTATTCATAAATTGTAAGCAATCTCCATTAAACCCAAAAAAAGCAAGTTTGCATTGCATTACACTACAGTGTAGTTAACTTCAACTAGCTATAGTTCAATTAGTTTCGGCTTAACTGTAAGACTAAGTATAGTCTCTGGAATTTTTGCCAAAACATCTAAATGCTTCCAAAGAACGTGTAATAAAAATAATAACTAAGAAGCTAAATGAATTTCCACGTTAAAAAGAGCCAAACACTGTTTACAATTGACTAAAAAACCACCATGATACGTCGACTATCATGGAAGCAATATATTCAAATGAATGGCAAAAAATGAGCAATAATTACGCCTTAAGTAAATTCTGAAGCAGTTTATTATTTATTTAAATTTTTACTAACAAAGCGATGTTATTTTATCTGGTAAATTACTCATATAAATTGTTAAAATCCAGTACTTCGAATTTTCCGTACCTATAACGCATGCACTTCATGGTCGTCTCGAAGGAAAATAAATCCATAAAAGTCAAATCGCCTACTCAACGAGGAAACTAATTCAGTAAAAACACAATTAGTATGTGTAAAAAGCACATTGCACCACTTTGGTGGATCAAAAGTGCTGTATGATTGCGTTGTTTTTGTTTATTGCAAAAGAGTCACTTTTTCAGTGTAAATTATTCACCTATATTTATGTGGTGTTCTTTTTTAATCACATCGAATTGATTATCGTAGGTAAATTCTGCTTAATTGATTAAAAATTTTAATCGGTTAACGGCGCGGCACCCCGAGGTTCTCCCGAGTTTGGGCCGACGTCGGCTGGCCGACTTTAGCATGGCCGATCGAATGCCGAGTGGCCGACGTCGGCCCGAGCTCGGACCGAGCTCGACTTTGCCACTGGGAGGTGTCAGTAGTATCTGTGCTGCAGGTGTCAGTAGTATCTGTACTGCAGGTGTCAGTAGTATCTGTGCTGCAGGTGTCAGTAGTATCTGTACTGCAGGTGTCAGTAGCATCTGTGCTGCAGGTGTCAGTAGCATCTGTGCTGCAGGTGTCAGTAGTATCTGTACTGCAGGTGTCAGTAGTATCTGTACTGCCAGGTGTCAGTAGTATCTGTACTGAAAATGTCAGTTGTATCTGTACTGCAGGTGTCAGTAGTATCTGTACTGCAGGTGTCAGTAGTATCTGTACTGCAGGTGTCAGTAGTATCCGACCTGCAGATGTCAGTAGGATCTGTACTGCAGGTGTCAGTAGTATCTGTACTGCAGATGTGAGTAGTATCTGACCTGCAGGTGTCAGTAGCATCTGTACTGAAAATGTCAGTTGTATCTGTTCTCCAGCTGTCAGTAGTATCTGTAGTTCTCCTACAGCTGTGTTTAGTTAGGCTTTGGTTCGGGCATACATGTATTCTGCCAATCGAGTGTCGTAAAGAATATACTTCAACATCTGCCTGCAAATTATTCACAGGAGCCGTCCGCGGAACGCTCGTGCACCCTGACCACAGCACATTTATTACGGCCATGTCAGGTAAAACTGGCCCCAAGAGGTCTCACTGGGCATCTGCAACCTCAGGCAGTTTTTTAGCTGAGCAAATGGACCTGCGCATGGCTAAAGATCAGAAAAAGAACTACATGTACATGTAACCTTATTTCCGCAGATCTCGAAGCTCTTACTCCGGCGAAGCTCTTTTGGACTCCAATGGTGACCGGAGCCCCCGCTGCCAGCACCGAGGGCGGTAACTGCATGTCCATTGACGGGGACGACTGAGGATCTCTTCAAAGCTGGCGCGGTGCTCTGGGGAACAATGTCAAATGACATTTTGACATATGTTTCACATGAATTCGTCACATTTACTTTTACTTTCAAATATGCGCTCGTTTATCTTTAGCTTTTCAATATTTTACGTTTTCTAGCGCATTTTTGTTCCTTTTAGTGTGTTCTGATCTTTAGCAGCTTACTCAATCAATCATGATCTGAGCGGGGGATGAGCATTTATCAGCTTACTCAATCAATCATGATCTGAGCGGGGGTGAAAGCTTGGCAAAATGGTAGAAGAGATCGTGTGGCATTTATGAGCAGTGCTCAAGCACCACAGAACGGCATTTTTCGTAGGCTGCTACTGTTACTATTAACTATACTTCTGTGTAATACATCTACTCCAGCTATTATATAAAACCTGTTTGTTCGCTTTTGCTTTTTATTTGGATAATTCTTTCAACAGACTGATTGGGTTGGCTTCTCTTTCGTGTTTCGTGTCCTTCTTTTGTTCGTGAGAATCTTGCAGCGAATTATACTAAGTAGTATATATAGTTGACTAAGTAGTATCTATAGTTTACTAAGTAGTATATAAAGTTTACTAAGTAGAATTTATAGGTTACTAAGTAGTATACATAGTTTACTAAGTAGTATATATAGTTTACTAAGTAGTGTATATAGTTTACTAAGTAGTATACATAGTTTACTAAGTAGTATATATGGTTTACTAAGTAGTGTATATAGTTTACTAAGTAGTATATATAGTTTACTAAGTAGTATATATAGTGCATATAGTTTACTAAGTAGTATACAATTAACTGATTCAACAGTTAAGCATTGAATTTAGATTTTCCATTCCTCTCCACGCATCAATACCAAGTGGCAGAGCAGCTCAGCGGTACACGGGTCTGACTCTCCGCTGTCTCATTGCGATTCACACCCTCGAGGGCCTGGCCAGGCACAAACCTCCAAGGCACTGGGAGAGTGTACATGTCTAACGATTATAAATTCAGAGCCTCTGTACACCCTGCGTGAGCGTGAGACGGACCGGACCGTACAGCGCATGAAGCTATACCGAGTTCGATGGAATACTGCTATGAGGGTCCCGGACGTGCCCACGGCTCCCCCCAGGAGCGGCCTCAGCGTTGGGCTCTCTCCGCCTGTCAACCGCCTGGGTCAAATAGCCGCCTCGCTTTTGATTGTCTGTCTGAAGTGAATAGGAGCAGCTGTAGCTTTGCCATGCGTTGCGTGTACTCATTGTAGGCTCAGCCTATTAGCCCACTTCTATTCTTCATTTCTAAAGCCCTAGTAATATACCGGCACTAGTGGTATCTGACTGATCTACGGGTGTTAAGTATAGTATCTGACTTGCAGATGTCAGTAGTATCTGTGCTGCCGATGTCAGTAGTATCTGATCTGCAGATGTCAGTAGTATCTGTGCTGCAGGTGTCAGTAGTATCTGTACTGCCAGGTGTCAGTAGTATCTGTACTGCCAGGTGTCAGTAGTATCTGTACTGCCAGGTGTCAGTAGTATCTGTACTGCCAGGTGTCAGTAGTATCTGTACTGCCAGGTGTCAGTAGTATCTGTACTGCCAGGTGTCAGTAGTATCTGTACTGCCAGGTGTCAGTAGTACCTGTACTGCCAGGTGTCAGTAGTATCTGTACTGCCAGGTGTCAGTAGTATCTGTACTGCCAGGTGTCAGTAGTATCTGTACTGCCAGGTGTCAGTAGTATCTGTACTGCAGGTGTCAGTAGTATCTGTGCTGCAGATGTCAGTAGTATCTGTGCTGCAGATGTCAGTAGTATCTGTACTGCAGATGTCAGTAGCATCTGTACTGCCAGGTGTCAGTAGTATCTGTACTGCCAGGTGTCAGTAGTATCTGTACTGCCAGGTGTCAGTAGTATCTGTACTGCCAGGTGTCAGTAGTATCTGTACTGCCAGGTGTCAGTAGTATCTGTACTGCAGGTGTCAGTAGTATCTGTACTGCAGGTGTCAGTAGTATCTGTACTGCCAGGTGTCAGTAGTATCTGTACTGCAGGTGTCAGTAGTATCTGTGCTGCAGATGTCAGTAGTATCTGTACTGCAGATGTCAGTAGCATCTGTACTGCCAGGTGTCAGTAGTATCTGTACTGCCAGGTGTCAGTAGTATCTGTACTGCAGGTGTCAGTAGTATCTGTACTGCCAGGTGTCAGTAGTATCTGTACTGCCAGGTGTCAGTAGTATCTGTACTGCCAGGTGTCAGTAGTATCTGTACTGCCAGGTATCAGTAGTACCTGTACTGCCAGGTGTCAGTAGTATCTGTACTGCCAGGTGTCAGTAGTATCTGTACTGCCAGGTGTCAGTAGTATCTGTACTGCAGGTGTCAGTAGTATCTGTACTGCCAGGTGTCAGTATTTTCAGTTCGACATTGGTCCTGTTTCCCCAGTTGATTGCATGGTTTTGGTCACCCGGATGCGGAGCCGGGCTCCGTCGATGCGCCACTGCAGATCTCTTGCACGGGCCAGTGAGCACAGTGAGAACAGGGTTAATTAGTGAATCTAAGCAGGTCGAAGAAGCCGCACAGCAGCAGGGCGCGGCCCTGAAGCTGCGCTGGACTGAGTGGCTTCCCCAAAGATGAGTTCATGCGGACGGTGACGCTGCACCGGTCGTGAAAGAAAAGCAAAAGAACAGGCAAATTTCAGCAAAGTTCAGCAGGAGGCCTTTGTAAGTATGGAGTCTGGATACCAGGTCACCGCGGGGACGTGAAAGGCTAAGGATCAGATGAAGCTACAGCTGGCTAAGGATCAATTGAAGCTACTGCTGGCTAAGGATCAGATGAAGCTACAGCTGGCTAAGGATCAGATGAAGCTACTGCTGGCTAAGGATCAGATGAAGCTACAGCTGGCTGGGATCAGTGCTGCTCTGGGTTTATTTTCTCACCCCGCCTTGGGTAATGATTGAACAATGCATTGTTGAAGTGAAAAAAGTTTTATTGCCAATGCTTTGAGATTAAGACCTGCCACCAAATACTGAACTCGTGTTGACTCAGTCATATTTACCCAGCTCTGTAAAAGTTCACTGTTGTCTCTCAATGCAGCAGCACCAGCTGCCCGTGGTCGCCAGGGGTTAGTGAAATGAGCTGCAACGCCTCGCTGCATCCGGATGTCCGGAGCCCCCAGCAGCTAAGTCAAGTAATTCTCTCAATGCGTGTTTTCTGTTGTCTTCTGGATGTGGCTGTGCTGCACGTGATTAGTGATGGATGCAGGCTCTGCTTCAGGGTTTTTTAGCCAGAGGCAGGAGGCTGTGTGCACCCTGCATGGCACACTTTAAGCGACATTGCCACACAACCGGCGAGAGGCATTGCTGCCTATTCTGCCGACTCCAGTCATACTCAGACGCAGTCATACGCACAGGCACGCACTCACACAGTAGTGTACAGCGCCTCTAACTTCACTGTGCCTTGGGGGTTGGCCCTCAAGGGCATTAATTGCACGAGCAGAGCCAAGCCGAGATTCCAATTTTAGCCCCAAATACCGGTAAATGACTGTACTTGAAATCAAGTCTGGGCCGATGGCGCATCAAGCCGTTTGCAGCTGGCCGCTAGTCCCGGCAACAGTCGGGAGACAGAATTCCCATTCGAAGGGCCAGTTGTCTCATCTCGCTAATTGTATTTAAAAGCAAATCGGCCATCAAAGCGAGTCAAGTGTCAATTACTCTTGCTTTTAAGCGCCGGCATCCGTGCAACTGCTGACTTGGGAATCAGCCGGGGTACGCGGCCGGCCCGTACTGCTGCAAGTAGCGCCGTCGCAGGCGCAGCTGAACCGCACCTCCGCCTAGAAGGCCACCGTTGATCCGCTTCTCCTCATCCTCCCAGGAGTCGTCGTCGTCAACTTCTTCAGCGTCGCCGTCGTTGTCGCCGTTCTCGACGTCCTCGACAGAGACGGCTAGCCGCAGAGCAGACAGGTGCAACAGGAGCAGCAGTGGGAGCAGAGCTTGGCAGAACCGTGAGCTCATCTCCATTCGCAAATGCCGAATCGCTTGGAGATGTGAGAGCGGCGCAGCTCTTCATTTTGCTTGCTGGATGAGAGAGAGAGAGAGTTGACGGCTGGATGGCGAGTGCTCAACTTGGACTCAGCTCACGCAGAGTCGCATGGATGTACACTTGGTCTTTTCTTTTTGCGTTTTGTAACTGTCCAGCATTATTCTCTCACTTGAGAAGGCCAATGTTAGTTCAGATTTGAGAGTCGGAAAAGATGTGAGATTAGGGCGGTTTTGAGCTGTTTGGTGTGCAAACATTCGGTTGGTTAGAGATTCACATCTACCTGGCACTGGCTGTGTGCTGTAACTGTCTGTCACCTTATATTTACTTGGAGAAGAGGTGGAAATTAATGTACATGGTTTGAATATATAAATGTGTGGATAAATCTGATTTCCTCATCATGTTGCACCATTCCAGTAACGTTTGGGCAGATAAAGCTGTGGGTAGAGTCAGGCAGATCAAGCGGGTACAGTCAGGATTCTCAACCCGCACGGAACAATTTGTGTCTTTGAGCAGCAAGGCACTTAACTCTGCATTGCTTCAGCTCACCCAGCTGTAAAATGGGTGCCAGCATTAGCTGGGGTAATTGAGGGCGTGTGTGGCGACCCCCAGACCTTGGACTGAACAGCCGTACGCAGCCCTCAGATGCGCCGCGCAATAGCTGCGGCTGAGCTGTCGGTTGCACATCTGCCCACTAGGGCAGGTGTAATCAATTATTATTATTATTATTATTATTAGTGAGCAAAAAGAGATCATTTGATTGGCTTAAATTTGCAGCTAGCACTGGCTCAGCCATGCTGCCAGTCCAGATGTCTAACTTGTAATGTCCCTGAACGTCCCTTCCCCCAACAAGCCCCCTCTCTCGATGCCTCCCATTCTCCTGAGCTATAAGACCAGTCAGATAAAAGATGCCGTTTTGCCGCTTTGGTTCAGGGTTCGGCAAACTTTACCTCAAGGGCCAGGGTAAAGAATCCAGATCGTGGCTGCGGGCCAGATGAAAGAGAAAGGAGAGGGGAGAGCCGAGATAGGAAATAAGAGTGAAAATTAGATGAGAGCTAGGATGAGATAAGAGAAGAGAAAGAAAAGCTAGGATGAGATAAGAGAAGAGAAAGAAAATGAGATGAGAGCTAGGATGAGATAAGAGAAAAGAAAGAAAATGAGATGAGAGCTAGGATGAGGTAAGAGAAGAGAAAGAAAATGAGATGAGAGATAGGATGAGATAAGAGAAGAGAAAGAAAATGAGATGAGAGCTAGGATGAGATAAGAGAAAAGAAAGAAAATGAGATGAGAGCTAGGATGAGGTAAGAGAAAAGAAAGAAAATGAGATGAGAGCTAGGATGAGGTAAGAGAAGAGAAAGAAAATGAGATGAGAGATAGGATGAGATAAGAGAAGAGAAAGAAAATGAGATGAGAGATAGGATGAGATAAGAGATTATTTAATTTGATGATTTCAGTTTTATGATGAGGACGCACCTTTTTTCAATCTTAAATCCGCACATTTAGCTTCGATGCGCCTCTTCCCCTACTATCAGTAGGCTAGCTTAGGATTTTCTCTCTATTCTTTCACCTAGGCTGAGTCCTATGCTATCTTATGACATTACTATTAATTATGTTAGGGACTTAATGTACTTCTCCTAGGATTCTATTTTTGGGTTGTCTACGCTTGTTTGAAGGTCAGGCCGTCTGGGTCTGAGGTGGTTTGACCTCTAACAGTCTAGACAGGCGACACTAAGTCTGGGAGGAATGTTTTTAATCTCATTCTGACCCCCCGATTTGTGACTTTTTCACTATTTTTAGTTATTTATTGCGGTCTAGCTGTCACTTTTGGCTCCAGCCTGTCTGGGTCAAAGGGGTCCTTCCAGCCTCCTCCCCACTTGCTCTGTTACCTTCTCCTTTGATTTATGGGCTTTTGCAGTCACTTTCGGCGCAAGGACGTCTAGACAAGTGACTTTTATTCGTTTTTTATGATTTATGACTGCACCTGTCAACTTCCATGTGGTATGGAGCCCACCCGGTGGGGTGGGTTTCGAGGTCTTGAGCTCAGCCAATCAGAGACCTGACCGACCCCGGCTCGACCAATCAGAAAATTCGGCGCCAATTTTAACAAAGGCCCTCAGCCAATAGGAAAATTCGGCGCTCGCTATAACAAACTGGCCGCGTGGGATCTATAAAAGGCGTCACGTCTGCCCGCGCTCGAGAGAACCTTTCCTTTGGCCGCGGTCACTCGTGATCCCCCTTCCCCCCGGCCTTCGCCACCTGCCTGGCCAACTTCCAGGCAGGAAGTTGGTCGTTGTCTCCCATCAGCTTTGGCTTCAACTGTTAAATCCCCTGAACAGCATCGCCCGTGACTTCCCGGTCGTAATCTAAGGACAGCGACAGCAACCGGCAAGCGAAGAACAACTGCGGCGCTCGTCAGCTAAGATCAGCATCAGCATCCCGTCCGAGCGTTTCGGTCTCTGTGAAATCCTTGGCTACCGGCGGTTAGGTCCTCTGATTGGTTGGGTGAGAGGCTTTCTTGACCTGCTTAACTGGGTGCACCCTTGACTCACCCCTTCCTAGGTAGTCCGATAGGATTTGCACTTTTGCTTACTTGTTTTCGTGTGCCAAACTCGAGGTAGAAGTTCCGTTTAATACTAAAAGTAGCTATTCGCTCCGACTCAATCTAAGGCGTTTAGGATTGTGATTTAAGTGAGAAAGTTTAACCTGTAAGTTAAATACTTAACGTTTTCTTTCTTTTTCGCAATGCCAACTGAGATGAGTGGCTAGACCTAGAGGCAGGGGTCACAGTGGACCGGAAGCGGCACAGTTTCCAGTCAATCAGTCGATCTAAGCAATCATGATAAGCATGCAAATTAAGTGCCAGACCGGTGCTTTCGCGCAGTCTCAGGCAGCTAAGCGGCTAAAACGAGTTAATTGTTAGGCTAAGGGTCTCCAAATGTGACAATACATCTAAATCATCGCTACTGTCGACGTGTTAACACATTTAGTGCCAAAGGCGTGCAGTTACGTGTACTTGTACATGTACTTCTGGGAATTTGGTAATGAGGTAGTACATTTGGCAGTGTATAAAGGCTCGCCAGCGCAAGAACCCCCTGCAAAAGTCCTCTCTGTCCCTGCATGGCCAATGCGATCTTAGTCCCAGCAGCGTCCCTTCTATTCGGCTATGACTTCGAGATAGACAGCTAAAAGACACTAGATGGCATGTAAGTGCAGTGCCCCTCTAGTCGGAAGTCCGATTTCAATAGCTCCGGTTTGGTCAGCCGGGGCGCACGGACTGGTGGCAGCGGGTTAGTTAATCGGTGGATTAGCTAATCTCTACCTTTCAAACTCTCCCTGCTTGTCTCTCGCTGTCTTCTCTTAGCTATAGGACCTAGCTGCTCGCCCACAATCTAGCTACCATGGGGCTGACCATCTGACAGGAGTGAGAGGCCGAGTTCTAAGAGATTCATTTCTGAGTTCTCAGGCCCGAAGCTACAGACTTAAAAGGCCGAACTCATAATTAATTAAAATAATAAGCTACTGAATATCAAGAGATTCTTGGGTTTTGAAAAGTTAAAAATCAAATTTTCTTGATGACAGAAAGGTTCAAGAATTACAAAATGGAAGAAAGCTTGGACCAGAACCCAGGACTGCAAGTTTGACAAAAGGATGAGAGTAAGAGAGGGCTTCCCAACAGAGGGCTTCCCATTGGTTGCAGATTGGCTCTCCAGCTTAAACTCTTCCACCTGCTACCTGCATTTGTACGCTAGTGTATATTATTTTCCATCTATAATCATGTTTATTAGCTTCAATATTTTGCCAGTTCTGAGACACCAAACTTTACAGCCCTATCGTTTCTATTGAAAAGCTTGCATGGCCATAGCGGTGAGTTGTCGTATATTGATTTGAGGTCTGACTGCGTGGTCCATAATTACGAGCTAATATAATTAATATAATTAATTAATCCCAATGGGCAGATGTGCAACCGACAGCTCAGCCGCAGCCATTGCAGGCGCATCTGAAGGCTGCGTACGGCTGTTCAGTTCAAGGCCTTGGGGGGGGGGGTCGCCACACACTTCATCAATTACCCCAGCTAATGCTGGCACCCATTTAAAAGCTGAGTGAACTGAAGCAATGCAGAGTTGGGTGTCTTGCTCAATGGCACAGTTTGTTCCGAGTTAGGTCGAGAATCGAACCCCTGACTGACCTTTCAGTTTCTAGTGTGGTCAACTAAGTAGTATATATTAGATAGAAGGGGCGCAAAACTCGGTTCTAGTTCTTTTCTAGTTTTTTGCTTCCTTTCCGAATTTTACTGCGTTCAGTTTGGTGCATTGCACAGAGTCTAGCAGAGTTCCATTCACCATAGAGAGAATCCTATGAGGATTCACCATGAGGGCATCAGGGTCGAAACTTCATAGCTCAGTGCTGAAGCATACAAGAAACTGCAAATGTCTATGGGGATGGCCATTCTTTCTCCTCGTTGTTCAGTTTAGAACCGTAGACAAATTTTCATGGTCTTAATTTATAGGCTTAGACTAGCAATCAAGCGCCCCCCTTCGGGGTGGCCAATAAGCAAGGTACGAATCCTTTAAAATGAAAAAAAAAATTCTTAGGGAGTGGGGCTAGGAATCGAATTCTCATTTTAATTCTGAACTTATGTACCAATAAAACATGCTTGTGCAGAATTTTATAACAGACATTGAAATTCAACCATACTTGCCTTCTTTCAGAGCTACTTCTACCAGTACGCTCAAGTACGCTACCAGTACCCTTGTAAGCCTTGACATGTCAGCAATTCCCCCCCCCCACAAGCCTTAACATATCAACTCCCCCCTTGACATCTCAGCAATGCCCCCAATAAGCCTTGGAAATCTAAAAATATCTGTCAACCTTCTAAACCTAACCCAAGACTAACCCTAACCCTAACCCTAACCCTAACCCTAACCCTAAAGCATTGAAATTTCAGTAATTCTCTCTAAGAGTCATTATAGCACTACTACAGCATTATAGCGATTCCCTGCAAGCCTCGACATCGTAGGGATTCCCAAATGAATCTCTTAACTTCGACATGAAGCTTCTTTTATTTTTTACATTATGCTTTTTCTATCAGCGATCCCTCCCGTGAGGAGCCAACAAATAATATAATAACTTTTTTCAATGAACTACATGTAGCTTCTGACTTTAGCCTTGAAATCTCATTTATATCCCCGTGAGCTTTGACATCTCAGCTATTCCCCCCGTAAGCCTTAACATATCAGCGATGGCCCCCATAAACCTTGAAATCTAAAAAATCCCCTGTTATTCTGTTAACCTTGAAACCCGATAAAATATAACCCTCAACCCACACCTGACCTAAACCTAACTTTAAGCCAACCTAAAGCCTTGAAATCTCAGCAATTCTTCTCCCCTAAGCCTTGAAATTTTAGTGATTCCTTCTTTAAGAAACACAGCACTATAACGATTTCCACCAAGCTTTGACATCGTAGCAATTCCCAAATGAATCTTTTAACTTCGACATGACTTTTCTTTTATGTATACGTAGTGCTACTTTTATTTTTTACATGACTCTTCTTCTATCAGCGCCCCCCCCGTGGCGAGCCAACAAAGAATGCAATAAAAAAATTGAGTAAAGTACATGAACTTTGAAGTAGCTTCTGACTTTTGCTTTGACATCTCAGAAACCCCCCCCCCCGTAATGTCAGTTATTCTCTGAGAGCCTTTACGTCTCAGTTTTTCTCCCCAGCACAGCATTATAGCTTCATTTAATTTTTACATGACACCCTTCATGTCTGACATGACGCTTCTTTTATTCTACCATGATGCTTCTTAATTTTTAAATGACACTTTCATTAGTTTTTAAATGAGGCTTCTATGATTTTTTCTTGACGCTTCTATGATTTTTATATGACGCTTCTATGATTGTTTACATGACGCTTCTATGATTGTTTACATGACGCTTCTATGATTTTTTACATGACGCTTCTATAATTTTTTACATGACGCTTCTATGATTGTTTACATGACGCTTCTATGATTTTTTACATGACGCTTCTATGATTTTTTACATGACGCTTCTATGATTTTTTACATGACGCTTCTATGATTGTTTACATGACGCTTCTATGATTGTTTACATGACGCTTCTACGATTTTTTACATGACGCTTCTATGATTGTTTACATGACGCTTCTACGATTTTTACATGACGCTTCTTTTTAAAAAGTCTTTTAGTTTTCCTGACGTTGAAAAGCTTTAATTAAAAAAATGGTACTCTATGAAAATTCGAACCATCGTCGCTGCATTTAGCAGTTCAGTTTGTTCACCTCTAGGCTAGCTCTCATCTTTTTGATAACATCAAATTTTGCACTTATATAATTCAACACTTGAAAATCCAAGCATAGAGTAAATCACACGAAGCAGTTATGACATAATCAGTTTCTCAGTCAGTCAGTATCAGTTAACAATATGGTTACGCAATTTAAATCAAGTCTGGTGCTACGCTTCCACACTGCATTTTCAATTCAAGTCGGAGTTACAATTCAGTTATGATGCAATCTATTTCAGAATCAGAATTCAACCAGTCAGTTTTTTCTCTAGCATTCTTACAATGCATTTCAAGTCGAAAAGTTTGCTTGACCTTTGCAAAAAAGCATGTTTTTCGAATATTTAATGCCTTTAGCATCGAGCAATTTCTTAGCCAAGATGCATGTACAGTCACGGGAAAATTCTGATCGAATGGTGCAAGTTTGAAAAAATCGGTTGAGCGAATTTTTCTGAAATCAATCACATACCCATATACATACATACAGACAACTCATTTTTAGTATATAGGACTAGCAATCTACGCCCCCCGTTGGGGAGCCAAAGAAATGCAATACACGTTTTTTTAATAAGCTACATATATCCTTGAAATCTTAAAAAATCTCCTGTCAAACCTTGTAAGCCTTGACATGTCAGTAATTCCCCCCCACAAGCTTTAACATATCAACTTCCCCCCTTGACATCTCAGCAATGCCCCCAATAAGCCTTGGAAATCTAAAAATATCTGTCAACCTTCTAAACCTAACCCAAGACTAACCCTAACCCTAACCCTAACCCTAACCCTAACCCTAAAGCATTGAAATTTCAGTAATTCTCTCTAAGAGTCATTATAGCACTACTACAGCATTATAGCGATTCCCTGCAAGCCTCGACATCGTAGGGATTCCCAAATGAATCTCTTAACTTCGACATGAAGCTTCTTTTATTTTTTACATTATGCTTTTTCTATCAGCGATCCCTCCCGTGAGGAGCCAACAAATAATATAATAACTTTTTTCAATGAACTACATGTAGCTTCTGACTTTAGCCTTGAAATCTCATTTATATCCCCGTGAGCTTTGACATCTCAGCTATTCCCCCGTAAGCCTTAACATATCAGCGATGGCCCCATAAACCTTGAAATCTAAAAAATCCCCTGTTATTCTGTTAACCTTGAAACCCGATAAAATATAACCCTCAACCCACACCTGACCTAAACCTAACTTTAACCCAACCTAAAGCCTTGAAATCTCAGCAATTCTTCTCCCCTAAGCCTTGAAATTTTAGTGATTCCTTCTTTAAGAAACACAGCACTATAACGATTTCCACCAAGCTTTGACATCGTAGCAATTCCCAAATGAATCTTTTAACTTCGACATGACTTTTCTTTTATGTATACGTAGTGCTACTTTTATTTTTTACATGACTCTTCTTCTATCAGCGCCCCCCCCGTGGCGAGCCAACAAAGAATGCAATAAAAAAATTGAGTAAAGTACATGAACTTTGAAGTAGCTTCTGACTTTTGCTTTGACATCTCAGAAACCCCCCCCGTAATGTCAGTTATTCTCTGAGAGCCTTTACGTCTCAGTTTTTCTCCCCAGCACAGCATTATAGCTTCATTTAATTTTTACATGACACCCTTCATGTCTGACATGACGCTTCTTTTATTCTACCATGATGCTTCTTAATTTTTAAATGACACTTTCATTAGTTTTTAAATGAGGCTTCTATGATTTTTTCTTGACGCTTCTATGATTTTTATATGACGCTTCTATGATTGTTTACATGACGCTTCTATGATTGTTTACATGACGCTTCTATGATTTTTTACATGACGCTTCTATGATTTTTTACATGACGCTTCTATGATTGTTTACATGACGCTTCTATGATTTTTTAAATGACGCTTCTATGATTTTTATATGACGCTTCTACGATTTTTTACATGACGCTTCTATGATTGTTTACATGACACTTCTATGATTGTTTACATGACGCCTCTATGATTGTTACATGACGCTTCTATGATTTTTTACATGACGCTTCTATGATTTTTAAATGACGCTTCTATGATTTTTTAAATGACGCTTCTATGATTGTTTACATGACGCTTCTATGATTTTTATATGACGCTTCTATGATTGTTTACATGACGCGTCTATGATTGTTACATGACGCTTCTATGATTTTTTACAATGCGATTTTATGATTTTTAAATGACGCAATTCTATCATTTTTTACAATGCGCTTCTATGATTGTTTACATGACGCTTCTATGATTGTTTACATGACGCTTATATAATTTTTTACAATGCGCTTCTATGATTGTTTACATGACACTTCTATGATTGTTTACATGACGCTTCTATGATTGTTACATGACGCTTCTATGATTTTTTACATGGCGCTTCTATGATTTTCAAATGACGCAATTCTATCATTTTTTAAATGACGCTTCTATGATTGTTTACATGACGCTTCTATGATTTTTTTATGACGCTTCTACGATTTTTACATGACGCTTTTATGATTGTTTACATGACGCTTCTATGATTGTTTAATGACGCTTCTATGATTGTTTACATGACGCTTCTATGATTGTTTACATGACGCTTCTATGATTGTTTACATGACGCTTATATGATTTTTACAATGCGCTTCTATGATTGTTTACATGACGCTTCTATGATTGTTTACATGACGCTTCTATGATTGTTTACATGACGCTTCTATGATTGTTTACATGACGCTTCTATGATTGTTTACATGGCGCGTCTATGATTGTTTACATGACGTTTCTATGATTGTTTACATGACGCTTCTATGATTGTTTACATGACGCTTCTATGATTTTTTAATGACGCTTCTATGATTGTTTACATGACGCTTCTACGATTCTTTACATGACGCTTCTATGATTGTTTACATGACGCTTCTATAATTTTTAAATGACGCTTCAACGATTTTTACATGACGCTTCTATGATTGTTTACATGACGCTTCTATGATTGTTTACATGACGCATCTATGATTTTTTAAATGACGCTTCTATGTTTTTTTTAAATGACGCTTCTATGATTGTTTACATGACGCTTCTATGATTTCTTAAATGACGCTTCTATGATTTTTTACATGACGCTTCTATGATTCTTTACATGACGCTTCTATGATTGTTTACATGACGCTTCTATGATTGTTTACATGACGCTTCTATGATTGTTTACATGACGCTTCTATGATTGTTTACATGACGCTTCTATGATTGTTTACATGACGCTTCTATGATTGTTTACATGACGCTTCTTTGATTGTTTACATGACGCTTCTATGATTGTTCACATGATGCTTCTATGATTGTTTACATGACGCTTCTATGATTGTTTACATGACGCTTCTATGATTGTTTAAATGACGCTTCTATGATTGTTTACATGACGCTTCTATGATTGTTTAAATGACGCTTCTATGATTGTTTACATGACGCTTCTACGATTCTTTACATGACGCTTCTATGATTGTTTACATGACGCTTCTATAATTTTTAAATGACGCTTCAACGATTTTTACATGACGCTTCTATGACTTTTTTAAATGAACGCTTCTATGATTTTTATATGACGCTTCTACGATTTTTTACATGATTGTTTACATGACGCTTCTACGATTCTTTACATGACGCTTCTATGATTGTTTACATGACGCTTCTATAATAATGACGCTTCTACGATTTTTACATGACGCTTCTATGATTTTTACATGACGCTTCTATGACCTTTTTAAATGAACGCTTCTATGATTTTTATATGACGCTTCTACGATTTTTTACATGACGCTTCTATGATTGTTTACATGACGCTTCTATGATTGTTTACATGACGCTTCTACGATTTTTTACATGACGCTTCTATGATTTTTAAATGACTCTTCTACGATTTTTACATGACGCTTCTATGATTGTTTACATGACGCTTCTATGATTTTTTACATGACGCTTCTATGATTGTTTACATGACACTTCTATGATTGTTTACATAACGCTTCTATGATTGTTACATGACGCTTCTATGATTGTTTACATGACGCTTCTATGATTGTTTACATGACGCTTCTATGATTTTTTACATGACGCTTCTATGATTGTTTACATGACACTTCTATGATTGTTTACATAACGCTTCTATGATTGTTACATGACGCTTCTATGATTGTTTACATGACGCTTCTTCGATTTTTTACATGACGCTTTTATGATTGTTTACATGACGCTTCTATGATTTTTTAAATGACGCTTCTATGTTTTTTTTAAATGACGCTTCTATGATTGTTTACATGACGCTTCTATGATTTTTTAAATGACGCTTCTATGATTTTTTACATGACGCTTCTATGATTCTTTACATGACGCTTCTATGATTGTTTACATGACGCTTCTATGATTGTTTACATGACGCTTCTATGATTGTTTACATGACGCTTCTATGATTGTTTACATGACGCTTCTATGATTGTTTACATGACGCTTCTATGATTGTTTACATGACGCTTCTATGATTGTTTACATGACGCTTCTATGATTGTTTACATGACGCTTCTATGACTTTTTAAATGACGCTTCTATGATTGTTTACATGACGCTTCTATGATTTTTTACATGACGCTTCTATGATTGTTTACATGACGCTTCTATGATTTTTTACATGACGCTTCTATGATTGTTTACATGACGCTTCTATGATTGTTTACATGACGCTTCTATGACTTTTTAAATGACGCTTCTATGATTGTTTACATGACGCTTCTATGATTTTTTACATGACGCTTCAATGATTGTTTACATGACGCTTCTATGATTGTTTACATGACGCTTCTATGATTTTTTACATGACGCTTCTATGATTGTTTACATAACGCTTTTATGATTTTTTACATGACGCTTCTATGATTGTTTACATGACGCTTCTATGATTGTTCACATGATGCTTCTATGATTGTTTACATGACGCTTCTATGATTGTTTACATGGCGCGTCTATGATTGTTTACATGACGTTTCTATGATTGTTTACATGACGCTTCTATGATTGTTTACATAACGCTTCTATGATTGTTTAAATGACGCTTCTATGATTGTTTACATGACGCTTCTACGATTCTTTACATGACGCTTCTATGATTGTTTACATGACGCTTCTATGATTTTTAAATGACGCTTCAACGATTTTTACATGACGCTTCTATGACTTTTTTAAATGAACGCTTCTATGATTTTTATATGACGCTTCTACGATTTTTTACATGATTGTTTACATGACGCTTCTACGATTCTTTACATGACGCTTCTATGATTGTTTACATGACGCTTCTATAATTTTTAAATGACGCTTCTACGATTTTTACATGACGCTTCTATGACCTTTTTAAATGAACGCTTCTATGATTTTTATATGACGCTTCATGACGCTTCTATGATTGTTTACATGACGCTTCTATGATTTTTTACAATGCGCTTCTATGATTTTCAAATGACGCAATTCTATCATTTTTTAAATGACGCTTCTATGATTGTTTACATGACGCTTCTATGATTTTTTTATGACGCTTCTACGATTTTTACATGACGCTTTTATGATTGTTTACATGACGCTTCTATGATTGTTTAAATGACGCTTCTATGATTGTTTACATGACGCGTCTATGATTGTTTACATGACGCTTCTATGATTGTTTACATGACGCTTATATAATTTTTTACAATGCGCTTCTATGATTGTTTACATGACGCTTCTATGATTGTTTACATGACGTTTCTATGATTGTTTACATGACGCTTCTATGATTGTTTACATGACGCTTCTATGATTGTTTACATGGCGCGTCTATGATTGTTTACATGACGTTTCTATGATTGTTTACATGACGCTTCTATGATTGTTTACATGACGCTTCTATGATTTTTTAAATGACGCTTCTATGATTGTTTACATGACGCTTCTACGATTCTTTACATGAAGCTTCTATGATTGTTTACATGACGCTTCTATAATTTTTAAATGACGCTTCAACGATTTTTACATGACGCTTCTATGACTTTTTTAAATGAACGCTTCTATGATTTTTATATGACGCTTCTACGATTTTTTACATGATTGTTTACATGACGCTTCTACGATTCTTTACATGACGCTTCTATGATTGTTTACATGACGCTTCTATAATTTTTAAATGACGCTTCTACGATTTTTACATGACGCTTCTATGACCTTTTTAAATGAACGCTTCTATGATTTTTATATGACGCTTCTACGATTTTTTACATGACGCTTCTATGATTGTTTACATGACGCTTCTATGATTGTTTACATGACGCTTCTACGATTTTTTACATGACGCTTCTATGATTTTTAAATGACTCTTCTACGATTTTTACATGACGCTTCTATGATTGTTTACATGACGCGTCTATGATTTTTTAAATGACGCTTCTATGTTTTTTTTAAATGACGCTTCTATGATTGTTTACATGACGCTTCTATGATTTTTTAAATGACGCTTCTATGATTTTTTACATGACGCTTCTATGATTCTTTACATGACGCTTCTATGATTGTTTACATGACGCTTCTATGATTGTTTACATGACGCTTCTATGATTGTTTACATGACGCTTCTATGATTGTTTACATGACGCTTCTATGATTGTTTACATGACGCTTCTATGATTGTTTACATGACGCTTCTTTGATTGTTTACATGACGCTTCTATGATTGTTCACATGATGCTTCTATGATTGTTTACATGACGCTTCTATGATTGTTTACATGACGCTTCTATGATTGTTTAAATGACGCTTCTATGATTGTTTACATGACGCTTCTATGATTGTTTAAATGACGCTTCTATGATTGTTTACATGACGCTTCTACGATTCTTTACATGACGCTTCTATGATTGTTTACATGACGCTTCTATAATTTTTAAATGACGCTTCAACGATTTTTACATGACGCTTCTATGACTTTTTAAATGAACGCTTCTATGATTTTTATATGACGCTTCTACGATTTTTTACATGATTGTTTACATGACGCTTCTACGATTCTTTACATGACGCTTCTATGATTGTTTACATGACGCTTCTATAATTTTTAAATGACGCTTCTACGATTTTTACATGACGCTTCTATGACCTTTTTAAATGAACGCTTCTATGATTTTTATATGACGCTTCTACGATTTTTTACATGACGCTTCTATGATTGTTTACATGACGCTTCTATGATTGTTTACATAACGCTTCTACGATTTTTTACATGACGCTTCTATGATTTTTAAATGACTCTTCTACGATTTTTACATGACGCTTCTATGATTGTTTACATGACGCTTCTATGATTTTTTACATGACGCTTCTATGATTGTTTACATGACACTTCTATGATTGTTTACATAACGCTTCTATGATTGTTACATGACGCTTCTATGATTGTTTACATGACGCTTCTATGATTGTTTACATGACGCTTTTATGATTTTTACATGACGCTTCTATGATTGTTTACATGACACTTCTATGATTGTTTACATAACGCTTCTATGATTGTTACATGACGCTTCTATGATTGTTTACATGACGCTTCTTCGATTTTTTACATGACGCTTTTATGATTGTTTACATGACGCTTCTATGATTTTTAAATGACGCTTCTATGTTTTTTTTAAATGACGCTTCTATGATTGTTTACATGACGCTTCTATGATTTTTTAAATGACGCTTCTATGATTTTTTACATGACGCTTCTATGATTCTTTACATGACGCTTCTATGATTGTTTACATGACGCTTCTATGATTGTTTACATGACGCTTCTATGATTGTTTACATGACGCTTCTATGATTGTTTACATGACGCTTCTATGATTGTTTACATGACGCTTCTATGATTGTTTACATGACGCTTCTATGATTGTTTACATGACGCTTCTATGATTGTTTACATGACGCTTCTATGACTTTTTAAATGACGCTTCTATGATTGTTTACATGACGCTTCTATGATTTTTTACATGACGCTTCAATGATTGTTTACATGACGCTTCTATGATTGTTTACATGACGCTTCTATGATTTTTTACATGACGCTTCTATGATTGTTTACATGACGCTTCTATGATTGTTTACATGACGCTTCTATGACTTTTTAAATGACGCTTCTATGATTGTTTACATGACGCTTCTATGATTTTTTACATGACGCTTCAATGATTGTTTACATGACGCTTCTATGATTGTTTACATGACGCTTCTATGATTTTTTACATGACGCTTCTATGATTGTTTACATAACGCTTCTATGATTTTTTACATGACGCTTCTATGATTGTTTACATGACGCTTCTATGATTGTTCACATGATGCTTCTATGATTGTTTACATGACGCTTCTATGATTGTTTACATGGCGCGTCTATGATTGTTTACATGACGTTTCTATGATTGTTTACATGACGCTTCTATGATTGTTTACATAACGCTTCTATGATTGTTTAAATGACGCTTCTATGATTGTTTACATGACGCTTCTACGATTCTTTACATGACGCTTCTATGATTGTTTACATGACGCTTCTATAATTTTTAAATGACGCTTCAACGATTTTTACATGACGCTTCTATGACTTTTTTAAATGAACGCTTCTATGATTTTTATATGACGCTTCTACGATTTTTTACATGATTGTTTACATGACGCTTCTACGATTCTTTACATGACGCTTCTATGATTGTTTACATGACGCTTCTATAATTTTTAAATGACGCTTCTACGATTTTTACATGACGCTTCTATGACCTTTTTAAATGAACGCTTCTATGATTTTTATATGACGCTTCTACGATTTTTTACATGACGCTTCTATGATTGTTTACATGACGCTTCTATGATTGTTTACATGACGCTTCTACGATTTTTTAAATGACGCATCTATGATTTTTTAAATGACGCTTCTATGTTTTTTTTAAATGACGCTTCTATGATTGTTTACATGACGCTTCTATGATTTTTTAAATGACGCTTCTATGATTTTTTACATGACGCTTCTATGATTCTTTACATGACGCTTCTATGATTGTTTACATGACGCTTCTATGATTGTTTACATGACGCTTCTATGATTGTTTACATGACGCTTCTATGATTGTTTACATGACGCTTCTATGATTGTTTACATGACGCTTCTATGATTGTTTACATGACGCTTCTATGATTGTTTACATGACGCTTCTTTGATTGTTTACATGACGCTTCTATGATTGTTTACATGACGCTTCTATGATTGTTTACATGACGCTTCTATGATTGTTTACATGACGCTTCTATGATTGTTTACATGACGCTTCTATGATTTTTTACATGACGCTTCTATCATTTTTTAAATGACGCATCTATGATTTTTTAAATGACGCTTCTATGTTTTTTTTAAATGACGCTTCTATGATTTTTTAAATGACGCTTCTATGATTTTTTACATGACGCTTATATGATTTTTTACAATGCGCTTCTATGATTGTTTACATGACGCTTCTATGATTGTTTACATGACGCTTCTATGATTGTTTACATGACGCTTCTATGATTGTTTACATGACGCTTCTATGACTTTTTAAATGACGCTTCTATGATTGTTTACATGACGCTTTTATGATTTTTTACATGACGCTTCAATGATTGTTTACATGACGCTTCTATGATTGTTTACATGACGCTTCTATGATTTTTTACATGACGCTTCTATGATTGTTTACATGACGCTTCTATGATTGTTTACATGACGCTTCTATGATTGTTTAAATGACGCTTCTATGATTGTTTACATGACGCTTCTATGATTTTTTACATGACGCTTCAATGATTGTTTACATGACGCTTCTATGATTGTTTACATGACGCTTCTATGATTGTTTACATGACGCTTCTATGATTGTTTACATGACGCTTCTATGATTTTTTACATGACGCTTCTATAATTTTTTACATGACGCTTCTATGATTGTTTACATGACGCTTCTATGATTTTTTACATGACGCTTCTATGATTTTTTACATGACGCTTCTATGATTTTTTACATGACGCTTCTATGATTGTTTACATGACGCTTCTATGATTGTTTACATGACGCTTCTACGATTTTTTACATGACGCTTCTATGATTGTTTACATGACGCTTCTACGATTTTTACATGACGCTTCTTTTTAAAAAGTCTTTTAGTTTTCCTGACGTTGAAAAGCTTTAATTAAAAAAATGGTACTCTATGAAAATTCGAACCATCGTCGCTGCATTTAGCAGTTCAGTTTGTTCACCTCTAGGCTAGCTCTCATCTTTTTGATAACATCAAATTTTGCACTTATATAATTCAACACTTGAAAATCCAAGCATAGAGTAAATCACACGAAGCAGTTATGACATAATCAGTTTCTCAGTCAGTCAGTATCAGTTAACAATATGGTTACGCAATTTAAATCAAGTCTGGTGCTACGCTTCCACACTGCATTTTCAATTCAAGTCGGAGTTACAATTCAGTTATGATGCAATCTATTTCAGAATCAGAATTCAACCAGTCAGTTTTTTCTCTAGCATTCTTACAATGCATTTCAAGTCGAAAAGTTTGCTTGACCTTTGCAAAAAAGCATGTTTTTCGAATATTTAATGCCTTTAGCATCGAGCAATTTCTTAGCCACGATGCATGTACAGTCACGGGAAAATTTCTGATCGAACAGTGCTAGTTCGAACAAAATCGGTCCAGCCATTTTTTCTCTAATCGATCACATAGATAGACACAGACAGACCATTTTTAGTATATTGGAATAGCAATCTTCGCCCCCCGATGGGGGACATCTAGATAGAATCTCTGTTCTTTACAAGTATCAATAAGATAACCAAACAAAGCCTTCACATAGTCAATAGAAAAACTGCTCAGATGAAGTGCAATGCAAAAAGAAAACATCCTAAGACAGCAAGCATCCCCTCAGATAGCAAGCACCTCCAGATAGCAAGCACCCCCCCAGATAGCAGGCACCCCCAGTTAGCAAGCACCCCCCAGATAGCAGGCACCCCCAGATAGCAGGCACCCCCAGATAACAGGCACCCCCAGATAGCAAGCACCCCCAGATAGCAAGCACCCCCAGATAGCAGGCACCCCAGATAGCAGGCACCCCCAGATAGCAAGCACTTCCAGATAGCAAGCACCCCCAGATAGCAAGCACTTCCAGATAGCAAGCACCCCCAGATAGCAAGCACCACCAGATAGCAAGCACCCCCAGATAGCAGGCTCTCCCAGATAGCAAGCACCCCCAGATAGCAAGCGACATGGTGGCTTTTTACTGTTCGACATGGTGGCTCTTTAATGTTTGACATGGTGGCTCTTTAATGTTCGAAATGGTGGCTCTTTAATGTTTGACATAAAGTCACATACATGTTTGACATGGTGGCTCTTTAATGTTTTACATGGTGGCTCTTTAATGTTTGACATAAAGTCACATACATGTTTGACATGGTGGCTCTTTAATTTTTTACATGGTGGCTCTTTAATGTTTGACATAAAGTCACATACATGTTTGACATGGTGGCTCTTTAATGTTTTACATGGTGGCTCTTTAATGTTTGACATGGTGGTTCTTTAATGTTCGACATGGTGGTTATTTAATGTTTCACATGGTGGCTCTTTAATTTTCGACATGGTGGCTCTTTAATGTTCTACATGGTGGCCCTTTAATGTTCGACATGGTGGCTCTTTACTGTTAGACATGGTGGCTCTTTAATGTTCGATATGGTGGCACTTTAATGTTTGACATCATGCCAGATTTATGTTTGACATGGTGGCTCTTTAATGTTCGACATGGTGGCTCCTTTAGATTTGACATAATGGCTCTTTAATGTTTGACATGGTGGCTCTTTAATGTTCGATATGGTGGCTCTTTTATGTTCGACATGGTGGCTCTTTACTGTTAGACATGGTGGCTCTTTAATGTTCGATATGGTGGCACTTTAATGTTTGACATCATGCCAGATTTATGTTTGACATGGTGGCTCTTTAATGTTCGACATGGTGGCTCCTTTAGATTTGACATAATGGCTCTTTAATGTTTGACATGGTGGCTCTTTAATGATCGATATGGTGGCTCTTTTATGTTAGACATGGTGGCTCTTTTAGGTTTGACTTGATGGCACTTTTATGTTTTGACATGGTGGCTCTTTAATGTTTTACATGTTGGCTCTTTAATGTACGACATAATGGCTCTTTTATGTTTGACAATGTGGCTCTTTAATGTTTTACATGGTGGCTCTTAAATGTACGACATAATGGCTCTTTAATGTTTGACATGGTGGCTCTTTAATGATCGATATGGTGGCTCTTTTATGTTAGACATGGTGGCTCTTTTAGGTTTGACTTGATGGCACTTTTATGTTTTGACATGGTGGCTCTTTAATGTTTTACATGGTGGCTCTTTAATGTACGACATAATGGCTCTTTTATGTTTGACAATGTGGCTCTTTACTGTTAGACATGGTGGCTCTTAAATGTACGACATAATGGCTCTTTAATGTTTGACATGGTGGCTCTTTAATGATCGATATGGTGGCTCTTTTATGTTAGACATGGTGGCTCTTTTAGGTTTGACTTGATGGCACTTTTATGTTTTGACATGGTGGCTCTTTAATGTTTTACATGGTGGCTCTTTAATGTACGACATAATGGCTCTTTTATGTTTGACAATGTGGTTCTTTAATGTTTTACATGGTGGCTCTTAAATGTACGACATAATGGCTCTTTTATGTTTGACAATGTGGCTCTTTAATGTTTTACATGGTGGATCTTTAATGTTCGACATGGTGGCTCTTTAATGTTTGACATAAAGTCACATACATGTTTGACATGGTGGCTCTTTAATGTTTTACATGGTGGCTCTTTAATGTTTGACATAAAGTCACATACATGTTTGACATGGTGGCTCTTTAATGTTTTACATGGTGGCTCTTTAATGTTTGACATGGTGGTTCTTTAATGTTCGACATGGTGGTTATTTAATGTTTCACATGGTGGCTCTTTAATGTTCGACATGGTGGCTCTTTAATGTTCTACATGGTGGCCCTTTAATGTTCGACATGGTGGCTCTTTACTGTTAGACATGGTGGCTCTTTAATGTTCGATATGGTGGCACTTTAATGTTTGACATCATGCCAGATTTATGTTTGACATGGTGGCTCTTTAATGTTCGACATGGTGGCTCCTTTAGATTTGACATAATGGCTCTTTAATGTTTGACATGGTGGCTCTTTAATGTTCGATATGGTGGCTCTTTTATGTTCGACATGGTGGCTCTTTACTGTTAGACATGGTGGCTCTTTAATGTTCGATATGGTGGCACTTTAATGTTTGACATCATGCCAGATTTATGTTTGACATGGTGGCTCTTTAATGTTCGACATGGTGGCTCCTTTAGATTTGACATAATGGCTCTTTAATGTTTGACATGGTGGCTCTTTAATGATCGATATGGTGGCTCTTTTATGTTAGACATGGTGGCTCTTTTAGGTTTGACTTGATGGCACTTTTATGTTTTGACATGGTGGCTCTTTAATGTTTTACATGTTGGCTCTTTAATGTACGACATAATGGCTCTTTTATGTTTGACAATGTGGCTCTTTAATGTTTTACATGGTGGCTCTTAAATGTACGACATAATGGCTCTTTAATGTTTGACATGGTGGCTCTTTAATGATCGATATGGTGGCTCTTTTATGTTAGACATGGTGGCTCTTTTAGGTTTGACTTGATGGCACTTTTATGTTTTGACATGGTGGCTCTTTAATGTTTTACATGGTGGCTCTTTAATGTACGACATAATGGCTCTTTTATGTTTGACAATGTGGTTCTTTAATGTTTTACATGGTGGCTCTTAAATAAACGACATAATGGCTCTTTTATGTTTGACAATGTGGCTCTTTAATGTTTTACATGGTGGATCTTTAATGTTCGACATGGTGGCTCTTTAATGTTTGACATAAAGTCACATACATGTTTGACATGGTGGCTCTTTAATGTTTTACATGGTGGCTCTTTAATGTTTGACATAAAGTCACATACATGTTTGACATGGTGGCTCTTTAATGTTTTACATGGTGGCTCTTTAATGTTTGACATGGTGGTTCTTTAATGTTCGACATGGTGGTTATTTAATGTTTCACATGGTGGCTCTTTAATGTTCGACATGGTGGCTCTTTAATGTTCTACATGGTGGCCCTTTAATGTTCGACATGGTGGCTCTTTACTGTTAGACATGGTGGCTCTTTAATGTTCGATATGGTGGCACTTTAATGTTTGACATCATGCCAGATTTATGTTTGACATGGTGGCTCTTTAATGTTCGACATGGTGGCTCCTTTAGATTTGACATAATGGCTCTTTAATGTTTGACATGGTGGCTCTTTAATGTTCGATATGGTGGCTCTTTTATGTTCGACATGGTGGCTCTTTACTGTTAGACATGGTGGCTCTTTAATGTTCGATATGGTGGCACTTTAATGTTTGACATCATGCCAGATTTATGTTTGACATGGTGGCTCTTTAATGTTCGACATGGTGGCTCCTTTAGATTTGACATAATGGCTCTTTAATGTTTGACATGGTGGCTCTTTAATGTTCGACATAATGGCTCTTTAATGTTTGACATGGTGGCTCTTTAATGTTCGACATAGTGGCTCTTTAATGTTTAACATGGTGGCTCTTAATTGTTTAACATGGTGGCTCTTTAATGTTCGAAATGGTGGCTCTTCAATGTTTGAAATGGTGGCTCTTTAATGTTTCACATGGTGGCTCTTTAATGTTTCACATGGTGGCTCTTTAATGTTTCACATGGTGGCTCTTTAATGTTTAACATGGTGGCTCTTTAATGTTTCACATGGTGGCTCTTTAATGTTTCACATGGTGGCTCTTTAATGTTTCACATGGTGGCTCTTTAATGTTTAACATGGTGGCTCTTTAATGTTCTTCATGATGTAGCTCTTTTATGTTACACATAGTGGCACTTTAACGTTCGACATGGTGGCTCTTTAAGGTTTGACATAAAGTCACATACATGTTTGACATGGTGGCTCTTTAATGTTTTACATGGTGGCTCTTTAATGTTTGACATAAAGTCACATACATGTTTGACATGGTGGCTCTTTAATGTTTTACATGGTGGCTCTTTAATGTTTGACATAAAGTCACATACATGTTTGACATGGTGGCTCTTTAATTTTTTACATGGTGGCTCTTTAATGTTTGACATAAAGTCACATACATGTTTGACATGGTGGCTCTTTAATGTTTTACATGGTGGCTCTTTAATGTTTGACATGGTGGTTCTTTAATGTTCGACATGGTGGTTATTTAATGTTTCACATGGTGGCTCTTTAATGTTCGACATGGTGGCTCTTTAATGTTCTACATGGTGGCCCTTTAATGTTCGACATGGTGGCTCTTTACTGTTAGACATGGTGGCTCTTTAATGTTCGATATGGTGGCACTTTAATGTTTGACATCATGCCAGATTTATGTTTGACATGGTGGCTCTTTAATGTTCGACATGGTGGCTCCTTTAGATTTGACATAATGGCTCTTTAATGTTTGACATGGTGGCTCTTTAATGTTCGATATGGTGGCTCTTTTATGTTCGACATGGTGGCTCTTTACTGTTAGACATGGTGGCTCTTTAATGTTCGATATGGTGGCACTTTAATGTTTGACATCATGCCAGATTTATGTTTGACATGGTGGCTCTTTAATGTTCGACATGGTGGCTCCTTTAGATTTGACATAATGGCTCTTTAATGTTTGACATGGTGGCTCTTTAATGATCGATATGGTGGCTCTTTTATGTTAGACATGGTGGCTCTTTTAGGTTTGACTTGATGGCACTTTTATGTTTTGACATGGTGGCTCTTTAATGTTTTACATGGTGGCTCTTTAATGTACGACATAATGGCTCTTTTATGTTTGACAATGTGGCTCTTTACTGTTAGACATGGTGGCTCTTAAATGTACGACATAATGGCTCTTTAATGTTTGACATGGTGGCTCTTTAATGATCGATATGGTGGCTCTTTTATGTTAGACATGGTGGCTCTTTTAGGTTTGACTTGATGGCACTTTTATGTTTTGACATGGTGGCTCTTTAATGTTTTACATGGTGGCTCTTTAATGTACGACATAATGGCTCTTTTATGTTTGACAATGTGGTTCTTTAATGTTTTACATGGTGGCTCTTAAATGTACGACATAATGGCTCTTTTATGTTTGACAATGTGGCTCTTTAATGTTTTACATGGTGGATCTTTAATGTTCGACATGGTGGCTCTTTAATGTTTGACATAAAGTCACATACATGTTTGACATGGTGGCTCTTTAATGTTTTACATGGTGGCTCTTTAATGTTTGACATAAAGTCACATACATGTTTGACATGGTGGCTCTTTAATGTTTTACATGGTGGCTCTTTAATGTTTGACATGGTGGTTCTTTAATGTTCGACATGGTGGTTATTTAATGTTTCACATGGTGGCTCTTTAATGTTCGACATGGTGGCTCTTTAATGTTCTACATGGTGGCCCTTTAATGTTCGACATGGTGGCTCTTTACTGTTAGACATGGTGGCTCTTTAATGTTCGATATGGTGGCACTTTAATGTTTGACATCATGCCAGATTTATGTTTGACATGGTAGCTCTTTAATGTTCGACATGGTGGCTCCTTTAGATTTGACATAATGGCTCTTTAATGTTTGACATGGTGGCTCTTTAATGTTCGATATGGTGGCTCTTTTATGTTCGACATGGTGGCTCTTTACTGTTAGACATGGTGGCTCTTTAATGTTCGATATGGTGGCACTTTAATGTTTGACATCATGCCAGATTTATGTTTGACATGGTGGCTCTTTAATGTTCGACATGGTGGCTCCTTTAGATTTGACATAATGGCTCTTTAATGTTTGACATGGTGGCTCTTTAATGATCGATATGGTGGCTCTTTTATGTTAGACATGGTGGCTCTTTTAGGTTTGACTTGATGGCACTTTTATGTTTTGACATGGTGGCTCTTTAATGTTTTACATGTTGGCTCTTTAATGTACGACATAATGGCTCTTTTATGTTTGACAATGTGGCTCTTTAATGTTTTACATGGTGGCTCTTAAATGTACGACATAATGGCTCTTTAATGTTTGACATGGTGGCTCTTTAATGATCGATATGGTGGCTCTTTTATGTTAGACATGGTGGCTCTTTTAGGTTTGACTTGATGGCACTTTTATGTTTTGACATGGTGGCTCTTTAATGTTTTACATGGTGGCTCTTTAATGTACGACATAATGGCTCTTTTATGTTTGACAATGTGGTTCTTTAATGTTTTACATGGTGGCTCTTAAATAAACGACATAATGGCTCTTTTATGTTTGACAATGTGGCTCTTTAATGTTTTACATGGTGGATCTTTAATGTTCGACATGGTGGCTCTTTAATGTTTGACATAAAGTCACATACATGTTTGACATGGTGGCTCTTTAATGTTTTACATGGTGGCTCTTTAATGTTTGACATAAAGTCACATACATGTTTGACATGGTGGCTCTTTAATGTTTTACATGGTGGCTCTTTAATGTTTGACATGGTGGTTCTTTAATGTTCGACATGGTGGTTATTTAATGTTTCACATGGTGGCTCTTTAATGTTCGACATGGTGGCTCTTTAATGTTCTACATGGTGGCCCTTTAATGTTCGACATGGTGGCTCTTTACTGTTAGACATGGTGGCTCTTTAATGTTCGATATGGTGGCACTTTAATGTTTGACATCATGCCAGATTTATGTTTGACATGGTGGCTCTTTAATGTTCGACATGGTGGCTCCTTTAGATTTGACATAATGGCTCTTTAATGTTTGACATGGTGGCTCTTTAATGTTCGATATGGTGGCTCTTTTATGTTCGACATGGTGGCTCTTTACTGTTAGACATGGTGGCTCTTTAATGTTCGATATGGTGGCACTTTAATGTTTGACATCATGCCAGATTTATGTTTGACATGGTGGCTCTTTAATGTTCGACATGGTGGCTCCTTTAGATTTGACATAATGGCTCTTTAATGTTTGACATGGTGGCTCTTTAATGTTCGACATAATGGCTCTTTAATGTTTGACATGGTGGCTCTTTAATGTTCGACATAGTGGCTCTTTAATGTTTAACATGGTGGCTCTTAATTGTTTAACATGGTGGCTCTTTAATGTTCGAAATGGTGGCTCTTCAATGTTTGAAATGGTGGCTCTTTAATGTTTCACATGGTGGCTCTTTAATGTTTCACATGGTGGCTCTTTAATGTTTCACATGGTGGCTCTTTAATGTTTAACATGGTGGCTCTTTAATGTTCTTCATGATGTAGCTCTTTTATGTTACACATAGTGGCACTTTAACGTTCGACATGGTGGCTCTTTAAGGTTTGACATAAAGTCACATACATGTTTGACATGGTGGCTCTTTAATGTTTTACATGGTGGCTCTTTAATGTTTGACATAAAGTCACATACATGTTTGACATGGTGGCTCTTTAATGTTTTACATGGTGGCTCTTTAATGTTTGACATAAAGTCACATACATGTTTGACATGGTGGCTCTTTAATTTTTTACATGGTGGCTCTTTAATGTTTGACATAAAGTCACATACATGTTTGACATGGTGGCTCTTTAATGTTTTACATGGTGGCTCTTTAATGTTTGACATGGTGGTTCTTTAATGTTCGACATGGTGGTTATTTAATGTTTCACATGGTGGCTCTTTAATGTTCGACATGGTGGCTCTTTAATGTTCTACATGGTGGCCCTTTAATGTTCGACATGGTGGCTCTTTACTGTTAGACATGGTGGCTCTTTAATGTTCGATATGGTGGCACTTTAATGTTTGACATCATGCCAGATTTATGTTTGACATGGTGGCTCTTTAATGTTCGACATGGTGGCTCCTTTAGATTTGACATAATGGCTCTTTAATGTTTGACATGGCGGCTCTTTAATGTTCGATATGGTGGCTCTTTTATGTTCGACATGGTGGCTCTTTACTGTTAGACATGGTGGCTCTTTAATGTTCGATATGGTGGCACTTTAATGTTTGACATCATGCCAGATTTATGTTTGACATGGTGGCTCTTTAATGTTCGACATGGTGGCTCCTTTAGATTTGACATAATGGCTCTTTAATGTTTGACATGGTGGCTCTTTAATGTTCGACATAATGGCTCTTTAATGTTTGACATGGTGGCTCTTTAATGTTCGACATAGTGGCTCTTTAATGTTTAACATGGTGGCTCTTAATTGTTTAACATGGTGGCTCTTTAATGTTCGAAATGGTGGCTCTTCAATGTTTGAAATGGTGGCTCTTTTATGTTCGACACGGTGGCTCTTTTAGGTTTGACATGGTAGCTCTTAAATGTTTGACATGGTGGCTCTTTAATGTTTCACATGGTGGCTCTTTAATGTTTCACATGGTGGCTCTTTAATGTTTAACATGGTGGCTGTTTAATGTTCTTCATGATGTAGCTCTTTTATGTTAAACATAGTGGCACTTAAACGTTCGACATGGTTGCTCTTTAATGTTTGACATAAAGTCACATATATGTTTGACATGGTGGCTCTTAAATGTTTGACATGGTGGCTCTTAAATGTTTGACATGGTGGCTCTTAAATGTTTGACATGGTGGCTCTTAAATGTTTGACATGGTGGCTCTTTTATGTTCGACATGGTGGCTCTTAAATGTTCGAAATGGTGGCTCTTTAATGTTTGACATAAAGTCACATATATGTTTGACATGGTGCCTCTTGAATGTTCAACATGGTGGCTCTTAAATGTTTGAAATGGTGGCTCTTAAATGTTTGACATGGTGGCTCTTAAATGTTTGACATGGTGGCTCTTTTATGTTCGACATGGTGGCTCTTAAATGTTCGAAATGGTGGCTCTTTAATGTTTGACATAAAGTCACATATATGTTTGACATGGTGCCTCTTGAATGTTCAACATGGTGGATCTTTTTTGTTCTACATGGTAACTCTTATGTTTGATACGGTGGCTTTTTTATGTCTGACATGTTGGCTCTTTAATGTTCGACATGGTGGCTCTTTAATCTTCGACATGGTGGCTCTTTAATGTTCGACATGGTGGCTCTTTTAGGTTTGACATGGTGGCTCTTTTAGGTTTGACATGGTAGCTCCTTAATGTTTGACATGGTGGCTCTTTAATGTTTCACATGGTGGCTCTTTAATGTTTCACATGGTGGCTCTTTAATGTTTCACATGGTGGCTCTTTAATGTTTAACATGGTGGCTCTTTAATGTTCTTCATGATGTAGCTCTTTTATGTTACACATAGTGGCACTTTAACGTTCGACATGGTGGCTCTTTAAGGTTTGACATAAAGTCACATATATGTTTGACATGGTGGCTCTTAAATGTTTGACATGGTGGCTCTTAAATGTTTGACATGGTGGCTCTTTTATGTTCGACATGGTGGCTCTTTAATGTTTCACATGGTGGCTCTTTAATATTCTACATGGTGGCTCTTTTATGTTTGACATGGTGGCTCTTTAATGTTCTTCATGGTATAGCTCTTTTATGGTAGACATAGTGGCTTTTTAATGTTTGACAATGTGGCTCTTTAATGTTTGACATGGTGACTCTTTCATGTTTGACATAAAGTCACATATATGTTTGACATGGTGGCTCTTAAATGTTTGACATGGTGGCTCCTAAATGTTTGACATGGTAGCTCTTAAATGTTTGACATGGTGGCTCTTAAATGTTTGACATGGTGGCTCTTAAATTTTTGACATGGTGGCTCTTTAATGTTCGACATGGTGGCTCTTTAATGTTTCACATGGTGGCTCTTTAATATTCTACATGGTGGCTCTTTTATGTTTGACATGGTGGCTCTTTAATGTTCTTCATGGTATAGCTCTTTTATGGTAGACATAGTGGCTCTTTAATGTTTGACAATGTGGCTCTTTAATGTCTGACATGTTGGCTCTTTAATGTTCGACATGGTGGCTCTTAAATGTTCGACATGGTGGCTCTTTAATGTTCAAAATGGTGGCTCTTTTATGTTCGACATGGTGGCTCTTTAATGTTTGACATGTTGGCTCCTAATTTTTTAACATAGTGGCTCTTTAATGTTCAAAATGGTGGCTCTTTAATGTTCGAAATGGTGGCTCTTTAATGTTGGAAAAGGTGGCTCTTTTATGTTTGACATAGTGGGTCTTTTATGTTTGACATGGTGGGTCTTTTATGTTTGACATGGTGGCTCTTTAATGTTCGACAAAGTGGCTCTTTAATGTTTGACATGGTGGCTCTTAAATGTTTGACATGGTGGCTCTTTAATGTTCGAAATGTTGGCTCTTTTATATTCGACATGGTGGCTCTTAAATGTTTGACATGGCGGCTCTTTAATGTTCGAAATGGTGGCTCTTTTATGTTCGACATGGTGGCTCTTAAATGTTTGACATGGCGGCTCTTTAATGTTCGAAATGGTGGCTCTTTTATGTTTGACATGGTGGCTCTTTTATGTTTGACATGGTGGCTCTTTAATGTTCGACATGGTGGCTCTTCTATGTTTGACATGGTAACTCTTATGTTCGATATGTTGGCTCTTCTATGTTTGAAATTGCGCTTCTTTGATGTTTAGCAGTTTTGTTGTGTTTTTAAGGTGTTTTAATAAAAAAATCTCTTTGCACTACTAAGATTCGAACCCAGGTCACTACATTAGCATTCCAGTCTGTTCGCATCAGGGCTATCTCTTTTCAATTGGAGAACATGAATTGTGGCCCTTATAATTCAATTCTTACAGCAATTCAATTGGAGTAAAAAGTTATGACATAATCAATTTCTCAGTCAGCCAGTATCAGTCTCAATTCAAGTTAGCAATATGGTTACGCAATTTTAATCAAGTCGTGTGTGTATTTTTTCGGCACTGTTTTCAACTTGTTGTGATGCAATCTTTATCACAATCGGAATTGAGCCAGTCAGTTTTTTTCTCTAGCATTCTTACAATGCATTTCAAGTCGAAAAGTTTGCTTGACCTTTGCAAAAAAGCATGTTTTTCGAATATTTAATCCCTTTAACATTGAGCAATTTCTTAGCCAAGATGCATGTACCGTCCCAGGAAAATTTCTAATCGAATGGTGCAAGTTTGAAGAAAATCGGTTGAGCCAATTTTTCTGAAATCAATCGCATAGCTACAAACATTTCATTTTTAGTATATGGGACTAGCCATTTAGCCCCCCGCTGGGGAGCCTTGAAAATGACACCAATTGGTTTTTATTTTGGCACAAGAGTAACCTTACTATAATCATCCAAAATTTTGATTTCCAATAATCAAAAATTACCTTTTCTCATTTTGGCAGAAATAAATTGTCATCAATCCGAATTTTATTGGCCAAAAAAGTTTCGTTCATCAGCTCAAAACCCTTTCTAAATCAGCAAATAGTGCTTATCCTTTCAAGCACAAACTCTTGATGCATATCGTCACTGGCCGGGGCATATTCTGATCCGCAGCAGGAGCTCAATATGCAAATCCCTGACGCCCTTAGACCCTCTCTCTCTATATTAGCCTAAATCAAAGGATCAAACCAGCGCGAAGGATTAAATGCGCTGGTATTTCCTATTAGCAGAAATCAGCATCACTTGTGTGTACTTTTTCATTATCTGAATTACATGAGCTACTTGAGCCGTACTACCTGACTATCTGACAATCGCCCAATAACCTAACACCCCCCAAAAAAATTCAGCCATCGTCCATGAGCCTTGAGATCTCAGTAATTCCCCCAGTAAGCCTTGACATCTCAGCAATTCCCCCAGTAAGCATTGAGATCTCAGAAATTATCCCAGTAAGTTTTGAGATCTCAGCAATTCCCCCAGTAAGCCTTGACATCTCAGCAATTCCCCCAGTAAGCCTTGAAATCTCAGCATTCCCCCAGTAAGCATTGAGATCTCAGAAATTATCCCAGTAAGTTTTGAGATCTCAGCAATTTCCCCAGTAAGCCTTGAAATCTCAGCGATTCCCCCAGTAAGCCTTGACATCTCAGCAATTCCCCCAGTAAGCCTTGACATCTCAGTAATTCCCCAAGTAAGCCTTGACATCTCAGCAATTCCCCCAGTAAGCCTTGACATCTCAGCAATTCCCTCAGTAAGCCTTGACATCTCAGCAATTCTCCCAGTAAGCTCTGAGATCTCAGCAATTCCCCCAGTAAGCTCTAAGATCTCAGCAATTCCCCCAGTAAGCCTTGACATCTCAGCAATTCCCCCAGTAAGCCTTGACATCTCAGTAAGCATAGAAATCTTAGCAATTCCCAGTAGGACTTGACATTTTAGCAATTCCCAGAAAGCCTTGACATCTCAGCAATTCTTAGTAGGACTTGACATCTCAGCAATTCCCCCATTAAGCCTCGACATTGCAGCAATTCTCCCAGCGCAGTAATTAGCCTTGAAATCCCAACAACCCAACTCCCCTCTCCCAAGAATTCAGCAATCCCCTTATAAGCCTTGATAACTCAGCTATTCCCCCATGAGCTTTGATATCTTAGCAAGTCTTTAATTGATTGTTGACAGCGGTTAATCTATGATTGAACCAAAACTGACCCTAAGCCCCCAAACCTACCCATAAGTAAGTCTTGGCATGTTAGCAATTTCCACTATGAGCCTTGAGCCTCAGCATTAAAGTAACTTCCTCATAAGGTTTGTAATCTGAATTTCACCGAAAGCCTTGACCTATCAGCAATTCCCCGTAGAGCCAAAGCATTTAAGTAATTCGCCCCAAGAGCCTTTAATCTTAGCAATTCCTCGATGGATCATTGATGGTTGTCACGACGATCGCTCTATAATTGAACCAAAACCATAACCCTTAACCTGTAGTCGAATTTCAGCAATTCCCCAATGAGCTTTGGAAATGTTAGCAATTTCCCCATGAGCCTGAAAATTGAGTGACTAACCATTTGATATCTTGGCACTTGCATTTCAAAAATTAATTTCAGCAATTTCACAAATGAACCTTGAATTCAAAGCAATTCTCCCCAGAATGCATAATTATAGCAATTCCCCTTGTGCTTTGATATCTTATAAATCCTTCCATGAGTATTGATATATCACAGCAATTTGCCATACCAGCATTATGCTCGTAGCAATAGTCTTAGCAGTCTTAACAGTCTTAGCAATACCCAATGAGACTTTTACTTTCGACAGGGCGCTTTTTTATGATTGACATGATGATTCTTGTTCGTTTTTTCTTGCCTTTGCGTTTTCTTCTCTTTAAAAGAAGTTTATATTAAAAAATACAATATTTCACTATAGCTTTCTGCAGTTTAGCAATGGTTCACCAGCAGTTTAGCAATGCAGTTTAGCAATGCTTCACCAGCAGTTTAGCAATGCAGTTTAGCAATGCTTCACCAGCAGTTTAGCAATGGTTCACCAGCACTATTATACACAATCAGTGAGCAGATGGCCACTAATCTTTGCATATGGCCATATTGCTTCTGCATAATCGAAACCATTTAAAATGTTTTTGCAACTTGCAGGGTAAATTTAATCCCCTTACATATTTATTATTTTATTATATGCGTCAGATTAGCACTGCTCTCCCCAATTAGCGCTGCTCACCCAGATTAGCAATACCCTTTGAAAATTAGCACTTACAGCAGATAAGCACTGCTCTTGAAGCTTAGCGTAGCCCCAGCAAAAGTATATATAAAATAAAATGTTAAAAATTTGCTTGAATTCCCATAGGAAACAATGATTATTGTCACAAAGATAAATTCGCTGCTTCAATGTAGACTCGAACTGCCGACCTTCTACTAAAAGCCTTATACTATTCTAGAAGTTTAGTAACTTCGCACTTTGAAGTTAACCCCCCCCCCCAGAAATCGGCAGTTATCCTCACAACAACCTGAAATTAGCTATCCCTTCTAATCCCGCAAACAGACTGCAGTCATACTCTTAGCAGCCTGCAGGTACTACTGTCTACAACTTTCATTAGCATCGGCAAGCTACAATAATTCACTCAGCAGTCCGCAGTTACTCGTATTCCCTCAACAGCTTGCTCTGCTATACACTCATAAGTCTGGAGGAATACCTCAGCAGTTTTTTTCAATTTTTCCCATTGCAGTCTGCATGAATGAGTCTTCTCAGCAATGATTCTTTCAGTAATCTGATAATTTGCTCAGTATTTAGTACAGCTCACTAATAAATTTTGCGATACATATCGGCAGTCTTTTGCGCAGCTCAGCATTTAGCAGTACCTTCAGCTGTTTAGCTATTTAGCAGCATCGTCTGCAATTCGGGAGCAGTAATACACGAATCAGTTTTTTACAAATCAAATTTTAAAATGCACTGGCTGAAATCAAATCAAATTCAAATTGACAAAATCTAATTTGTTTAGCAACTTGTGCTGAATAGCAAAAATATTGTGCTGAATAGCAAAAATATTGTGCTGAATAGCAAATATAATTCATTGAGTATGGCTTACTAATTAATAAAAAATGATTCAATTAGTTGAGGCGCTAGCTATAAATGAACTAATTTATGTAATTTTAATTATCGGCCGGCGAGGCGGACTCGAACCTTGGACCTTACGCCTAGCCTAAACCTATCCTAGTGCCTACACTGCGGCTATTCCGCCTACTGATTGGAGAGCGCAAAAATCAGCCATATATGCTTTGACATTGCGGTCAAATACACAGCAGTGGTAGGCTGCTCAGTGTGCATAGTTAAGTTTAAGTGAAATCTATAAATAGCACACTGTCTATGCAGTCCGCCATTCAGCCAGGGTCAGAAGAATGTACACGCGCAGCCACTGAACATTATTATAATTTCAATACTTTTAAAATGCACTGGCTGATTTCTCTCTCCCTCCAGAGTGCCTGCGCAATGCTTGGCACACTGCCTCCACCTAAAAAGCTCAGAGTCAGTTTATAGCGAGAATATGCAGTACGCAGTTGTGGCGCAATCATTTAGAATTGGAATTCAGCCAGTCAATAATTCAACGTTGCTTGGCCTTCCATTAAAAAACATTTAGAAAAACTCGTTTTTCGAATATTTAATACATTGAAGCAGCTACAAGAAATTTTAACTGTCTTCTTTCCAGATAATTATAAATCTTTTGGCAAAAACGCAATTAAAATTGGTCAATTGGTTCGATCTCTAGAGCGCTACACGAATGCACGAATACTAACACAAAGTCTGTTCGAGTGAACGTCACACGAAGCAGCTATGACATAATTAAATACGCAGGCAGTCAGTATCAGTCTAAATTAAAGTTTGCTATATGGTTACGCAATTTCTGCCTTTTAACTTGGCACAGTGTTTTCAAATTGTTGTGATGCAATCTTTATCAGAATCAGAATTCAGCCAGCCAGCTTTTTCTCTAGCATTCGTATAGTGCACTTCAAGTCGAAAGAGCTGCTTGACCTTTGCAAAAAAACATGTTTTTCGAATATTTAATCCCTTTAGCATTGAAGCAGATACAAGATATTTTAACCATACAATCCCAGGCTGATCACAAATCTTTTGGCGAAAACGCGATCAAAATCGGTGAAGAATTGCGATCTCTAGAGCGTTATGGACAAGCATACAAATATTAGAGATTTAGTATATTTAGAAGAAGGAAGGAATTCACCGTAATAGGAAAGAGAATTTATAGAATTAATTTTAATTTCTACTCGTAATAAGTTTTTTCCTACCGCTTTCTAAACATGCTCAACCCCTTAACCCAATATGCGCCTGGAGAAATGGCTTCCGCTACGTCGACCGAAGAGCTGGCCTGGATTTCTCGACATTCCAGACAGACGTATCTTTTTCTAAGCTACATTGTATGCGTCTGTGTTTCTGTGTTGCCTAATTCAGAGAAGAGGAGAGGAGAGGCGAGGCGAGGAGAGGAGAGGAGATTACTATTTAAGGCTAGCTGGTTAAATTATTTTCGATCTAATGGCTTTTCTCAAGGGACCAGAAAAAGTAATGAGCAGCAAATCAGAATAATTCTGACACGGCTCTTACCTGTAAATCTAAGTAAAAGCATCGTTTTTCCTACTCAGTGTTGGCTCCGCGGCATGGGAAAGCCACCACGACGAGTCATAGCGACCGCCGGGTTTGCACTGCTGCTACTGCTGCTTTGTACCTGGTCTTTGAGTGACATTAAAGACAAGGCGACAATCAACAAAAACTTTTTCGAGGACCGGGTCGATTTGGAGTCCATCGGGCAGTTCGTGTACAGCGCCTACTTCGACACCAGACCGACGCTCAACGGTCGCAAGTACGTCCGCGTGATCACTGTGCTCGATACGAAGGCCTACGAGAAGGAGCTCATCTGCCAGTTCATGCACCAGTCCGGTCACCTCTCCTTCAGCACAGTCGCCAAGAGGTCTGCTATCGGCGCTGGCATGGGTCACAAGCAGCACTATTACAAGGAGTTCGTGCTGTCTTGCCCCGTCGCAGATGACCTCAGCTCTGCTACCTTCGTCTTTATTCAAACTGGTGACGCCTCTCTGAGATCGCAGGTGATGCGAGTGAGACACAACCCTCTGTCTCTGGGTCAGAGTCCAAACAACCCTCGTCAGATCATCAACTGCGTGTCGGTGACCTTTGGCAAGCCGGATGAGTACAGACTGATCGAGTGGCTCGAGGCTCAGAGACTGCTCAAGATGGACAAAGTGCAGCTGTACTTTTATCACATGACGAACAAAAACTTTGAATCAGTAGCTCAAGCCTACAGTGCAGAAGGATTTGTGAATGTGAGAAAGCTCGGATGTCCGTTTTGTGAAGCCGGTCAGGAAGAGTCGCTGGGACTGCTGCTGATGTCTCCCGCCATCAACCAGTGCTTCTATGAGGTAATAGACACGTCATGGTGGACAGTTTTCAGATTCGTGGTGTCACTCGTCCTTCCTTATCGAATTGCAGAACCTCGGCCGCTACACGTACACGGCGGTGTTCGACCTGGACGAGATCATCGTGCCACAGCAGCACCCGGACTATCCCACTCTGCTGAGCGCGCTGGAGAAACGAGCGAACACGAGCTCGTTCGCCTTCAGGAACTGGTACCACTTCAGCGAGCTCGGAGAGGACTCCTCGGTGGACCCCAGGATGTACATGCTCCGGCACCCGTACAGCACGAAACAGGAGAGCCCGCTTGGCTATTCCATCAAATCGATTCACAAATCCTGCTGTGTGGTGGCCTTGCACAACCATTTCAGCTGGGAGGACGTCCCCAAGCCGAACACCCAAAGCGGTCATCTTCCAGTGCCTATCGATCTGGGACTCAATGAGCACTACAAGAAGTGCCATTTTGACGAGAAAACTTGCAAGGAGATGACGAATGCAACGCTGCGGAAGGACGGCTCGAGGCTTCTTCAGCTGATGGGCGAGCAGCTTACCGCGGCTTTTCAAATTAAGACAAAACAGCTTCTTGGATAGTTTTGCCGGCGAGCTGTTGGTAATTCATCGGGATTTCAATCTCGAAGCAGTCGCTCTTTGCGAATTTTTAGCCAAGTTACTTCTTAAGTAATTTGACGAGTTTACGTCCTGCAGCTGTTTCAGTGAAGCATCGAAGTCTGTTTGGGTGCAACTTTATTGTTTGAAGCTTGTTAGTATTATTGAAAACTTAAGAATATTAATAATTAAATGCAACAGCCCACAACTCGGAGGCGATTCCGCTGACTCCTGTCTAATCCTTCTTCCTGTCTCTTAAAATTTCCCAAGAAAATATCTAAGGCATATAATTTAGCATGAAGTTATTTATTCAGTTTTATCTATTCTTTTTCATTTTAACTCGCCAAAACCAAAAGTGTGCTGGGTTGCAGAAGTAGTCATATATTTGCGGAGAACAATGCATTGTGTATGCTTTTTCACACGCAGAAAAGGAAGTTAAGCTAAAAGGTATTTTAGACGGTGAAAAATGAGGGAATTTTGAAAGCACCGTGGCTGTCTGTTTAAGACTTCATGTAGCCTATATTCACGCGCTGTTCTCCTCTGCTCGAATCGGATTAAGTTGCTTTGCCTGCATCACGCTGCCTATTGTCAATACAGGCTGCCAATAAAAGCAAATATAACTCGGCATTGTGAAATTTCTGTAAGCGCGACAGGCAGCTGCTTCTCATGTTTCATATCTGCTCCAGTTGATGTAGAACTTATGTAAAAATTTGTGTCAGTTACTGCAAAATATCTTCCTCCACTGCCAGATCTGTGTCACTACCGCAAAACTGTGTCAGACCTGTGTGTGTCACTACTGCAATACTGCATCTGTCAGATCTGTGTGTGTCACTACTGAAAAACGGTGTCAGACCTGTGTGTGTCACTACTGCAATACTGCATCTGTCAGATCTGTGTGTGTCACTACTGAAATACTGTGTCAGATCTGTGTGTGTCACTACTGCAATACTGTGTCAGACCTGTGTGTGTCACTACTGCAATACTGCATGTGTCAGATCTGTGTGTGTCACTACTGCAATACTGCATGTGTCAGATCTGTGTGTCACTACCGCTAAACTGTGTCAGATCTGTGTGTCACTACCACTAAACTGTGTCAGATCTGTGTGTGTCACTACCGCTAAACTGTGTCAGATCTGTGTGTCACTACCGCTAAACTGTGTCAGATCTGTGTGTCACTACCGCTAAACTGTGTCAGATCTGTGTGTCACTACCGCTAAACTGTGTCAGATCTGTGTGTCACTACCACTAAACTGTGTCAGATCTGTGTGTCACTACCGCTAAACTGTGTCAGATCTGTGTGTGTCACTACTGCAATACTGTGTCAGATCTGTGTGTGTCACTACTGCAAAACGGTGTCAGACCTGTGTGTGTCACTACTGCAATACTGTGTCAGATCTGTGTGTGTCACTACTGCAATACTGCATGCGTCAGATCTGTGTGTCACTACCGCTAAACTGTGTCAGATCTGTGTGTCACTACTGCAATACTGTGTCAGATCTGTGTGTGTCACTACTGTAATACTGCATGTGTCAGATCTGTGTGTCACTACCGCTAAACTGTGTCAGATCTGTGTGTCACTACCGCTAAACTGTGTCAGATCTGTGTGTCACTACCACTAAACTGTGTCAGATCTGTGTGTGTCACTACCGCTAAACTGTGTCAGATCTGTGTGTCACTACCGCTAAACTGTGTCAGATCTGTGTCACTACCGCTAAACTGTGTCAGATCTGTGTGTCACTACCACTAAACTGTGTCAGATCTGTGTGTGTCACTACCGCTAAACTGTGTCAGATCTGTGTCACTACCGCTAAACTGTGTCAGATCTGTGTGTGTCACTACCGCTAAACTGTGTCAGATCTGTGTCACTACCGCTAAACTGTGTCAGATCTGTGTGTGTCACTACTGCAATACTGCATGTGTCAGATCTGTGTGTGTCACTACCGCTAAACTGTGTCAGATCTGTGTGTCACTACCGCTAAACTGTGTCAGATCTGTGTCACTACCGCTAAACTGTGTCAGATCTGTGTGTCACTACCACTAAACTGTGTCAGATCTGTGTGTGTCACTACCGCTAAACTGTGTCAGATCTGTGTCACTACCGCTAAACTGTGTCAGATCTGTGTGTGTCACTACTGCAATACTGCATGTGTCAGATCTGTGTCACTACCGCTAAACTGTGTCAGATCTGTGTGTGTCACTACTGCAATACTGCATGTGTCAGATCTGTGTGTGTCACTACCGCTAAACTGTGTCAGATCTGTGTGTCACTACCGCTAAACTGTGTCAGATCTGTGTCACTACCGCTAAACTGTGTCAGATCTGTGTGTGTCACTACTGCAATACTGCATGTGTCAGATCTGTGTCACTACCGCTAAACTGTGTCAGATCTGTGTGTGTCACTACTGCAATACTGCATGTGTCAGATCTGTGTGTGTCACTACCGCTAAACTGTGTCAGATCTGTGTGTCACTACCGCTAAACTGTGTCAGATCTGTGTCACTACCGCTAAACTGTGTCAGATCTGTGTGTCACTACCGCTAAACTGTGTCAGATCTGGGTCACCAAGTTTGAAATCAGAATTGCACCAATAAATGCTGCATAACAGTCAAAACAGTCAAGCAGGTGGGTCATTTGATTACAGAGTTAATACCAGGCCTCATATTGGTGCCCGAGAAAATAAGCTTGAGCTCTGTTCCCGTTACGTTCGAACTGTTATTCACCAGCTTCTTGTATTTATTGATTTTGTTTTATTAACTACCTCGAATAGCTCAAATAATATCATTAAGATAAAATAATCTGCACCCTCAGCCGTTAGTAATAGTAATAATCACTAATATGAATATTAATACTGTTATTAATGTTTCGTATGAAACTTGATACCGTCAACTATTTTTTGGCCTTCAAGTTATCACCACTTGGAGGTGAGACAAGTTCTTGATAGGTGATCCCAGACTCAGAGTTCAGATTCCAAAACAATTAGGAGAAAGAAGAGTTGAGGAAAAAAAGGTGTGCAGAAAGAAGGGAGGAGACCAACAACCAAATTTCCTAATGGAGTCAAAATTCCAAGTAAATGAACTTCTAATTGAGCTTTCCATGTTCAAATGTTGTAATTTTGAATGTCCGACCGGGCGTAGCTTGGTTGGGTGTTAAACCAGTGGGGCGTGGGGTGGGTCTTGTGCGTTGGTGCGGAGGTAGGTGGGCCGGGTGTCCACGCTTTTCGGTGCCTAAACTGTAAATTAGAAATCAATACTAAAATAGACTAGTCATATGGATTCCAATCAAAACTACATGTAGCATCGTTGATTGATTTTATCTTTACCTAACTTAGTCTTCATAGCACGCTTGCTCAGTGCAGCCTTGTATTTGTATATAAAGGATACAGCAAATGCATGCAATTAAATTGACCGGATTTTTCAAAATCAAAAAACATGCCAGTTTAACAAAACGGATACTGCTTTTATTAGGAATATTAAACGCTTTGTAAATTTTTTATTACATTTGTTATAGGATTACTTTTTATTATTTTTTTGGCATAAAAAACTGGGGCACCGAAATGCATGGAAACCTGAGCAAGGTGGCTGTGCAAATGTTTTACTTTTGAAGGTTACAAATGTTTTAAAGGAAGAGAAAAATTCACTGGAGAGTACAATTAACCAAGGAAGTTTATAAATTTTTTCATTCGATCGATATCGTACAAATTAAAAAAAGAATTCAAAACCTGCCAAATCCTGTCTGAAATGATTTCGCCGAGTAAAATTTCGCAGAATATTTTGTTTCAGATCTGCCACCAATGATCGAAGCTTCCTGATAGCGCCAGGGTTTGCAAGAGCAGCAAGTACTTTTTAACGCGCCGGCAGGTGAAAATTGCTTTTGCGAGGTCAAAGAGAACAATGGTAGATTGTATAGTATGCAACTGATACAATACAAGTTGCATACTATACAAGTGCATTGTATTTATACTTTCACTCAGCGCGCAGTCATTATTCCACACTTTTGCGGCCATTATTCCACACTTTTGCGGCCATTATTCCACACTTTTTATCATGCTTCAATTGGCTGTTTTAAGAGTTGTTTTACCCATAGACGACTGAGTTGTGTGGCTTAGATTGAACATAGACAACACTGTGATGAGTGCTGATTTTGCTTGCGTCTTGCAAGAAATCAGGAAAGCGAGTAGTGGGAGAAAAAGCTATTTGTCTTGTCAAACAACTAATGGCTGGTGCATCTCGTCAAACAGCCGCGCTTATTAATTGAAAAAATCTTCCTGTCGACGACTGAACGAACCGTGCGGCGCTACCTAGGAAGAAAACGCGACCATGCAGTCCTCAACGCCTCGACTTGGATACTCGGTACCAAAGAAGCTCATCAGATGAAGCTCATCAGTCGCATGCCAACTTAACCAAGTCGTGCATCTTTCAAATGGTAAGTTCGGCAACTATACTTGAGCACCTGTATTTCTCTTTCATAGAAAACATTCAACATAGACCAACTCCTTTTGCAGTGCCAAATCATCAGGCTAAAGTGTCGAGCATCTTTGGAAACTGCGGCTTTGAGAACTGTGCATGTTTCACTTTGGGTGACAAATTGATTTTTACATTGTCAAATTTCGACTACAAACTGATAAACTGCACTAGCTGTGACATTTATTATTAACTCTTTTCGTGTAGCTGGTACTTTAGTTTTAATGATTTTTCCTTTTTGTTCATTTACTTCTTGTTGTTCTGTATTTATTAACAAAAATACTGAGCGATGGATTTTTTCAATTCAAATGTCTATGGTACACATCAAAACTGTGGAATAATGGCCAAAATATTTTTTCATTGCGTCTGGGTAAAAGTATAATTACAATGGTAGCGGCATGGTCTGATGATTCTGAGTAGGGTAATGTTTCTGTGATTTACCTTCTACGTGTGGGGGGTAACATGCTCAAGGAAGCGTTGCAAACTCCATTTTGCCTTATCTTTACTTCAGACGCTTTAGCGGTTATTTCAAGGGTTCTGATGGACATGCTCCGGGGGCTCACAAGACCTAAAATTCAAAAATTGGAATGCTTGAAACTTTTAGGCAATGTCAAATTTTGTCAACTATTCTGCCATTGTACTCTCTCTTACTGTATTTTAGTTTGAGCTATAAGCATTTTGAACTATTAGTAATAAAAAAGAATTGATTAGGGGCAGATGTGCAACCGACAGCTCAGCCGCAGCTATTGCGCGCCGCATCTGAAGGCTGCGTACGGCTGTTCAGTCCAACGACTGGGGAGTCGCCGCACACGCCCTCAATTACAACAGCTAATGCTGGCACCCATTGAGCAAGTTTCTTGCTCAAGGACACAAATTTTTCCAATGGGATCGGGAATCGAACCTCCGACCTTTCAGTTGTGACTCCGACGCTCTGACCACTAGGCTGTCTTAGTCAAGGACACAAATTGTTCCGAGTGGGTCAAGAATCGAACCCCCAACCTTCAAGTAACCAAGGCTCGATAACGGCCTGTTCCAGACTCAGCATTAAGTCTCCATATTATTCTCCATATCCTATTCCTCGTATAAAAAACTTTGAAATCGTAACTTGTGAAGAGAGAATTTCAAAATAGAAAAGATATTTTACACAGATGAAACAATTTTACACCCTTCCTTGTACAGGAGTTTGTAAATTTCGAACTCGGCAAGAGAAAAAAGCAGTCTGTAGTCCGCACCAACCGATGCCACTGCATGCAAAGCAGTACTCTCTATGTACGATTTTGTTAACCATAACCTCTGTCTGTTTCTCACCCCAGGGTGCTCAGCCCAGACCCGTAACTCAGCTTGTGCCAGTTTTGCAACAATAGCCGAAAATGAATGAGCAACATATTTCCATGCGACTTGCATCATGTGAAAAACACAGACGCACGCAAAACTAGGAGTTAGCAGCTCTTCATTCTCTCAGAAAATGGTCTGCAAAACTTCTCTGACAGCATCTGCTAGGATAGTTAAAACTTAAAATACTTGACTTTTCCGAAGCCTAAAAGCAACTTGTATGAAGCGCACCAAGCTGAGTTATGCTACATTCGCGGCTGGCACAATCGCACTGGCCGGACTGGTGCTGCTGGGCATCGTGCTGCAGATGTCGCGTCAGACCGACAACGATGGTGCTTTTGCATCTCTTCGGGCTACGGCTCTGAAAATTGCCAAGCAGTTGTTGCAGGAGCAGGGCGATCTGGAGTCCATCGGGCAGTTCGTGTACAGCGCCTACTTCGACACCAGACCGACGCTCAATGGTCGCAAGTACGTCCGCGTGATCACTGTGCTCGATACGAAGGCCTACGAGAAGGAGCTCATCTGCCAGTTCATGCACCAGTCCGGTCACCTCTCCTTCAGCACAGTCGCCAAGAGGTCTGCTATCGGCGCTGGCATGGGTCACAAGCAGCACTATTACAAGGAGTTCGTGCTGTCTTGCCCCGTCGCAGATGACCTCCGCTTTGCTGCCTTCGTCTTCATTCAAACTGGCGACGCCTCTCTGAGATCGCAGGTGATGCGAGTGAGACACAACCCTCTGTCTCTGGGTCAGAGTCCAAACAACCCTCGTCAGATCATCAACTGCGTGTCGGTGACCTTTGGCAAGCCGGATGAGTACAGACTGATCGAGTGGCTCGAGGCTCAGAGACTGCTCAAGATGGACAAAGTGCAGCTGCACTTTCATCACATGACGAACAAAAACTTTGAATCAGTAGCTCAAGCCTACAGTGCAGAAGGATTTGTGAATGTGAGAAAGCTCGGATGTCCGTTTTGTGAAGCCGGTCAGGAAGAGTCGCTGGGACTGCTGCTGATGTCTCCCGCCATCAACCAGTGCTTCTATGAGGTAATAGACACGTCATGGTAGACAGTTTTCAGATTCGTGGTGTCACTCGTCCTTCCTTATCGAATTGCAGAACCTCGGCCGCTACACGTACACGGCGGTGTTCGACCTGGACGAGATCATCGTGCCACAGCAGCATCCGGACTATCCCACTCTGCTGAGCGCGCTGGAGAAACGAGCGAACTCGAGCTCGTTCGCCTTCAGGAACTGGTACCACTTCAGCGAGCTCGGAGAGGACTCCTCGGTGGACCCCAGGATGTACATGCTCCGGCACCCGTACAGCACGAAACAGGAGAGCCCGCCTGACTATTCTATCAAGTCGATTCACAAATCCTGCTGTGTGGTGGCCTTGCACAACCATTTCAGCTGGGAGGACGTCCCCAAGCCAAACACGAAACGATCCGCTACAACGCAGAAGTCCAAATCGGCGTCAATGAGCACTACAAGCGCTGTCACTTAGATAAGGAAGCTTGCAAGGAGATGACGGATGTCAAGCATAATAAGGACGGCTTCAGACTCCGTCAGCTGTTGGGCAAGGAGCTTACGGCAGCTTTTCGCGGCAAAGTAAAGCAAATATTTGGCGCAAGTTAAGGCTGATGCAGCGTCCTAAGCCAGCACTGTGGAATTTAGCAATTTCAAGCGATTTATAGAGCGCATTTGCTCCTGTTCCACGTTGTGTTTGTACCGTTGCAGTGCAAGTGCATCCCTCCCTGAGTCATCCCCATGCGTCTCGTCCCCACTTTGATGTCTGCGTGAATTACCCTGTGTGACACACCTCAATGTATGCAAGGTGTGTCTCAGCCAGTTAGCTTAAGCCCTAGTTTTCTATTTTATCGTTTAACCCTCTGTTAATTATCCCCTTGTTTGTTGTGCGATGATTGGCTGCAGCCAGGCCATCTCTTGCAGTACATTTCTGTAACTCTGCGCTGTGATTGGCTAATGGGGCTCTGAGCCAGCCTTTCCCCTTGCGTACTGTGGCTAATTTATTTTAGCGCAGCGTCGCTTGCCCCGCCTCTCGCGCGCTCGGGCTTGAGATACGTCGTATTGTTTCACTACCTAGCTGTACAGCTGGAGCTGCCAGCCGTAAACACGGTCCCTTACTGCGAACGCCCAACGTACTTAATAGTCCGTGTAGTTCGGTTCCAGACATACCACATTACGGAATTATCTCAAATATAAATCGGTTGAGACGGCAGGCCGCGAGTTTTAAGGACTTATGCCAACTCATCGTTGCCAACGAAGTAAGTGCTTTGTTCTGTCTTCTTTCATTCGGTTGCCAGAGGCTGCCAGAGGTCTGGTCCAGGTCCAGGTTGACATACATCTACTGTATGCTCGTATTGCATCCTCTGCCTCTTGCCTGCGGCCGTCCTGACACCTTGCTGAAGGCAGCCTGCACCACCTGACGCCCCAGACTCAGTGAGATTGTCAGCTGTGAGCTCTCGCGCCCGTGCGCACGACAGCAAGAACTCGTGTACTTGAGTACTGCACTCTGTATGACCCACCTTTCGAGTACTGGCTTACTGCCTAGACAGGGAATTCAGAGATGCATAATAATAATAAATAATAATTGATTACACCTGCCTTAATAGGCAGATGTGCGACCGACAGCTCAGCTGCAGCTATTGTGCGGCGCATCTGAAGGCTGCGTAGGGCTCAATGCGAAAAGAGAAGCCGGCTCCGTTTTTCAACTGCACAATTCCGAACACCCAAGCACGGATGACATCGTTGGCGACCTTATTCACCCGGTTGCGATTTTATCACTGGTGCAAAGTTCAGCGGTCAGCATTGCGTGTCTCCAAACGGAAAATGGCAGTATCCGCTGCTACCGCTGCTCAACGTAAACTGAGACGGTTGGGTCCCAGTTTGGAACAGGCACAGATACTAGAATAACTAGATGGGCCACTCAGGCATATATACTTGACAAAACAGCTTTCTACTTTTAGTTCAGTAGCAATGAAGAATACATAAGCTATTTTATAACAATAAAGGCAGCTGAGATGACTTTGATAAATTTAGAAGCTTTCAGACCTAAACAGCTTGCTAATTGGTTCAGGCATAATGTACATTAGCCACTGAAATGTACATGGCAGATTTAGGCTGGAACAAGCGAGGAAGGCAATAAAAATTGGGTGGCGGGGCAGGGGTTGAGGTTCTGTGTGGAGTTTGAGGGCTTAATTAAGCTTGGTGGGGAAGAGCCAATAAATGAGCCTTGTCTTTAAAAAAAGATTAAAATGCTTCAGCTTAACTTACTACTCAACTTAAGTAGCTTGCACGCAAATGTGCTGAATGACCCATCGAGTTATTCTAGTATCTGTGTTCACCCAGCTGTACGAGTAAACTGGGTGCCAGCATTAGCTGGGGTAATTGAGGGTGTGTGTGGCGACCCCCCCCCCAGTCCTTGGACTGAACAGCCGTACGCAGCCTTCAGATGCACCGCGCCAAAGCTGCGGCTGAGCTGTCGGTTGCACATCTGCCCACTAGGGCAGGTGATAATACTGTAAATTATTATTATTAAATTAGTTTGATGATTCTAAGCATTTTGTTCACAGCGAATGAACACATACATACTCATTTCACATCCCTATTTGTTGGTTAACGAACAAAACAGTGCATTTCAGTTTTCCCTAGCGATGTCATTCCGTAAAACATCAAAGTAGGCCGCATGTTAGAACAACTGGCTATTATCGTCTGAAGTGCTTTTTGTCTGATTTTTTGGCTTTAATTGCTGAAAATCAGACTCATCTACGAGTAGTGTGAGCATCGCAGTATAAATATTTGAGACAGTAGAAAATGTAAAGTTCAACGTTGGAATTTCTAGATCTAATTACTTACAGTAATCAATGCTTGAAAATGCGTCAAAATTATTGAAAAAGTCAAGCATCACCGAACAAACTGCTATATGAATTGTATTCACTAGTAGACTACACCTATGGAAACAACGTTGTGCACTGAGACTAATCAATACTAGGGGTGGAAAGCGAATGACGTTGGCGGTCGATCCATTAATAACTTAGTCCTCAAACCAAAAAGCATTACTTAGATAGGTCTTACTCCTATTGTCTGGGGTAAAAACAAATCCAAGTAATGGTTTCCGAGGACTAAGTTATTAATAGATCGGCCTACAACTATTGTAGTTTCCCGTCCCTAGTATTGAATGGTTCCTGGCTTTACTATATGAAAATGTGCATATAAGAATATAGTGGAATTCAGCTGACAGAACCAAAGATAATTAAGTTGTTCTGTCGGGAACTATTAGTAATGTTTCGTACTATCATCAAGCATCAAGCAGTATATGAAGTTTGCAAAAAAACTAGAGAGAGTAACTCCTTCGGGTACTCAAGTCACCCAAAAATCTGCTTCACTTTGCTACGAAATGACTCCGTGAGCACCTTGCCGAGCAGTTGACGAAGTCGCAATCCGTATTTTCTGTCTTTCACGTCAGTCATCTCCTTGCAAGTTTTCTCGTCAAAATGGCACTTCTTGTAGTGCTCATTGAGTCCCAGATCGATAGGCACTGGGAGATGACCGCTTTGGGTGTTCGGCTTGGGGACGTCCTCCCAGCTGAAATGGTTGTGCAAGGCCACCACACAGCAGGATTTGTGAATCGACTTGATAGAATAGCCAAGCGGGCTCTCCTGTTTCGTGCTGTACGGGTGCCGGAGCATGTACATCCTGGGGTCCACCGAGGAGTCCTCTCCGAGCTCGCTGAAGTGGTACCAGTTCCTGAAGGCGAACGAGCTCGAGTTCGCTCGTTTCTCCAGCGCGCTCAGCAGAGTGGGATAGTCCGGATGCTGCTGTGGCACGATGATCTCGTCCAGGTCGAACACCGCCGTGTACGTGTAGCGGCCGAGGTTCTGCAATTCGATAAGGAAGGACGAGTGACACCACGAATCTGAAAACTGTCCACCATGACGTGTCTATTACCTCATAGAAGCACTGGTTGATGGCGGGAGACATCAGCAGCAGCCCCAGCGACTCTTCCTGACCGGCTTCACAAAACGGACATCCGAGCTTTCTCACATCCACAAATCCTTCTGCACTGTAGGCTTGAGCTACTGATTCAAAATTTTTGTTCGTCATGTGATGAAAGTGCAGCTGCACTTTGTCCATCTTGAGCAGTCTCTGAGCCTCGAGCCACTCGATCAGTCTGTACTCATCCGGCTTGCCAAAGGTCACCGACACGCAGTTGATGATCTGACGAGGGGTGTTTGGACTCTGACCCAGAGACAGAGGGTTGTGTCTCACTCGCATCACCTGCGATCTCAGAGAGGCGTCGCCAGTTTGAATGAAGACGAAGGTAGCAGAGCTGAGGTCATCTGCGACGGGGCAAGACAGCACGAACTCCTTGTAATAGTGCTGCTTGTGACCCATGCCAGCGCCGATAGCAGACCTCTTGGCGACTGTGCTGAAGGAGAGGTGACCGGACTGGTGCATGAACTGGCAGGTGAGCTCCTTCTCGTAGGCCTTCGTATCGAGCACAGTGATCACGCGGACGTACTTGCGACCGTTGAGCGTCGGTCTGGTGTCAAAGTAGGCGCTGTACACGAAGTGCCCGATGGACTCCAGATCGATCTGGTCGCGGCGCAGCTGCTGCTGTATGACTTCGCTAGCAGTTTGTTTAAGCTCTGCTGCATGTGGCATGGTTGCTGGTATTCTGAACTTGTCATTGCCTGCAAGTTTGTGCGTGCTTCTTAGAAACAGAATGGTCAGCAGCAGCAAACCGACTCCGAGCAGTATGACTGTAGTGAAGCTTTTGTGCCCGGTGAACTGCGGGTTTTATGCCAGCAACGGTTCAAGGTCAGTTCAAGGACTGCACTTGGGGAGCTATTTTGATTACCTGTTCTCAGCGAGATGAAGATGAAATCACTTATAGTTTGCCTGTACTCTTAATGATAGACTTCAGGACTGTTTCTACAGACAGTCCTTAAATCCATGGTTGCAGGGACCTTGGGCCCGTTCTATAATGCCATCGTAAGATAAGATCGTTCTTAGCTCCTATCTCCGCCGTGTAAAAGTTCCGACGTACGATCGAACTTACGCTACGACAGCTTTATAGTACGACCCCAGTATTTATATCTTGAAAAAGTATGAAACATTCATAGTAATAATTTTATTTCGGAGATCTCTTTTTATTAGCTCTGTGCTGTCTGCAAAGTCAAGTATTTTTACCATTGCAAAATACAACTGCCTTGCCCGCCTCGCTTTGTCGCAGGCCGATGAAAGCTGCAGGTTGAGCATTGCCCCACTGGTTTGTGAGTCTTGCCAGTGCGAGAGGCTTGTCGGTTCCAGTGCAGTTAGGCTTTGAGAATTGGGCTTTGGGCTGCTGAGTAAACCGTATGCTATATAAATTATATGCCCATGTCCCCCTTCCGAGACTTGTCTATGGCTTTAGCGATTGCGCAACAATCCCTTTAGACTTTGAGTTCAATAAGTTTTAGATATTGAAGCTGCGCATAGCAAATCAAACTTGCTGATGCAGATAAAGTGCGAGCACAAGCAGCGCTGAGTTGCTGCGTGCGAGGCTGTACAACAGACCCTACTTTCAGTATCCAGGGAAGTTCGCATTCATTAAAGCATTCTCGATTTTTTCTCTTTAAATTCGATATCTTCAGAATGTTAGACATCATGTTAAAATAATTTCATTTAGTATTTAACATTAAAATTAGTTCTAAAATGGCGCACAGACGAGTCGTGATGGGCTGGGGAGCGCGAAGGCTGCTTCTTCTACGCCGCCGCCCCTATGTGTACTTGCAGCCTTCCGCCACAGAAATTCATTAATTTGGAGTTTTATAAATACGTTTTATGTAGTCTATGGCCGGACCCCATTGCCCAGCTGGCTTCATTGATTGTGGCCGGAAACAAAGACAGGGGAAGGGAAGTGTTTCTGTAGTCTATGGCCGGACCCCATTGCCCAGCTGGCTTCATTGATTGTGGCCGGAAACAAAGGCAGGGGAAGGGAAGTGTTTCTGTAGTCTATGGCCGGACCCCATTGCCCAGCTGGCTTCATTGATTGTGGCCGCAAACAAAGGCAGGGGAAGGGAAGTGTTTCTGTAGTCTATGGCCGGACCCCATTGCCCAGCTGGCTTCATTGATTGTGGCCGCAAATGGCTGAGGACTGGTTTATGGGCGAGGGCGAAGCCTATCGGGGAAGTAACGCGCCCTATGACAATAAATCGTATATTTCTCTCAACCTCGAGAACGGAGATATCCAGCGGAATTGGTTTTTTAGGGTAGCTGCATGTTTTTTCTTCCTCTGAATTCAATATAAAGACAGAAACTTGCACTCACCAACATTGTCACTGCGGTTGATATTGCTGCAACAGCTGCAGTGCTGGAATGGCGGGCTCGCACTCGCGGAGTAACCAACAGATATCGACTGGTCGACACAATAGACAGCTTGTTATGCAGCTCGCGACCCGAGCCAAGAAGTTCTAAAAAGCATTTATATGGCAAGGGAATAACCAGCCCAGTTCTTTCTTATACCACAACAAAATCTATCGAAAGCAATGCGCTAATAATCATGTAATAATCTTCCGCATAAACGATTTTTGACTCTCGTGATGTGCATCGGATGGCATTAAAATCGACTTTCAAATTCTGATTAAATATTGGACAACTGTGGTTTCGCCATCCAGACTCCAAGTGGAGTAGTCCATGACGGGGCTATTGTCCGTTCCAGTGCTGGAGGAGGGGCGGTGACTGGGTGCGGGGCATCTTGACTGTCTTGCCTGACCCGAGCAGCCTGGGGATAATGAATAAGCTGTACAGGCGGCCATTGTTAATGCCTGGCTACTGTGCGCGTGGAGACTAAATTCGAGCAGGCTTTTGTGCTAAAAAAGCAACAGAGCTGTTGTGCAGAAGCAGACACGTCGCGTAAACTCTTTGCTATTGAGGCAAGCTGGCTTTTCTGCAAGGCGAGTAACGAAAATGATGAAAATACGGCGTGTCTGTTATCCAATGAAATTGGCCAAACAGTGCACTGAAACAGAGGCACAAAACCTTAATACTTGTTTACCTCAAAGGCCAGATAAAGAACCCAGCTGGGATCAGAATGGGATAAGAGAAGAAAAGAGGAGAGAGGAGAGAGGGAAGTTAAGAGAGCTGAGAAGAGACACAAGGCTTGAGCCGGCCGGATCGATGTTGTGAAGTTTCAAAGGACCCGAGGGCCGGATAGAGAGGCTTAGCGGGCCGCAGTTATGGTCTATTTCATTGAATTTTTCGCTTTGTCGTTTACGCGAAGAGAATAATATTGGGGCAATTTTTCCCCAAAGAGAATGCAGAGAATGCTGTACTGACCTTTTTTAGTACAGTTGGGAGGTGACGCACCACCCGAGAGGGAGCCGACCGTCCTTCACTGAATGGCCATCAGGAGGGGTCCAATACCTGGCGGCGGATCCTCTTTGGAAGGGCTTAGCGTTCTTGCGCTCTTCCCTAATTTAGAGCCGGGGAGCAACAGACTGCGTTTCACTTTTCCCAGTCCTTGGCGCAGGGGAAGCCTATTAGTATCGACCGTCTTAGCAAGACTAAAGCAGCTGCAAAATTTCTAGACTTCTACAGCAGCAGCAGCAGCAGCAACAGCAGCAGCAGCAGCAGCAAAAGCAATGTCGAACGTGAAGGCGGCGGCGACCGTGCTTACTGAGTACGGGCACCGGTCCACTCTGCACGGACTGAGCCACATGTTTCAGAGCGGCGACCTGTGGCGCAAGGCGTTCTGGCTTGTGCTGACCTTCGCAGCCAGCGGGGCCTGCGTCTATCACATCTACGCCACGGTTAGCAACTACCTGGAGTCGCCCATCACCAGCATCTACCGGGACGAAGGCCCGCAGGCCCTGTTCCCCGGCGTGACCATCTGCAACCTGAAGCCCGTGTCCGAGGCGCTGCTTCACGCCGAGGAAGAGAAAGCCGCGCTGTTCCACCACCTGGACCAGGTGTGGAATTTTTTTGATAACTGGCTGTTCGGATTGCGAAGCCGGAAACACAGCGAGACCCGAGTCGAATACAAGGAAAGGCAGCGCGAACTGCTCAAGACGTACACGGACATTTTCTGGGTATCGGACGACACCCGAGAGTTCGGGCTCAGTGACAGACACACGCTGCTGATGTGCCTGTATAAGAACAAGCACTGCAATGCCTCCAACTTTAAATTAGTTCAGCACCACCGTTACTGGAACTGCTACACGTTCCAGCCCCTCGATGGCGACCGCACGATTGACAACAGCGATCAGGACAGCGGGCTGAGGCTGATTCTGTTCACAGACTCAAACTTCGACAGCAACAGGCTGGACGACTCGGTGAATTATCTCCGAAGCATGACCAGAGAGGACGAGATCACCAATCCGTATTCGCTGCGCACGTACTTGGGTCGCGGAAATCGGACCTTAAATCAGGTGCTTACCGGCAACAAATGGGAGGCTGAAGGCCTGAGAATCTTCATACACAATGAGAGCCAGTTTCCCACCACATCAGATATTGCCTTTGACGTGTCCAGCGGCGCCTCAACCACCATTGAGGTCAACACAAAGCAGGTGAACACGTTGAACAGGCCACCATCGCATGTGTGCAACGCAGAAGAGCCGGAGACCATCTCCTATGTGAGGTACTTCGGCCCGAACGTCACTGGACTACGGAGCTATCGTTTAACTCAACCGGAAGCAGTGATGGAGGCCCAGCAGAAGATGATATTTGACAAATGCGGTTGCTACACTCATCTGCTGCCGTTCAAGTTCAACACCAGCTTGTTGTGCCTCTACGCTGATCCGCAGCACAGAATTCACCCTTCCATGGAGTTCATGCAGCGGCTCGCCTGCCACACCAACTCATTCAAACTGGCTGAGCAGAAAACCTCGGAACTGCTGCAGCAGAAAGATGAATACAAGCCTTGCACCAGCTGGAAGCTGCAGGCCACCAAAGTGCAGGTGCCCTGGCCGCGAAGTGACGAGCTGATTGACTTTGTGAACTACGTCTTCATGCCGTCTTACATCGCCGAGCTGCAGAATGAGGACCAGGTTATGCACCTGCTGAAGTCGCGGAACAGCCGGGCCGAGGCCATCATTCGGCACCTGTTCAACCCGGACTGCCGGAAGGAGAATGGCACGGACGCACCCTTGGTAGACTCGTGGTGCATCTCCAGAGCCAAGTTGAAGGCAAACGTTGCCCAGATCTGGATCAAACCTGCCTCGACCCACGCGGGCGTCTACATGGAGGAGTACAGCTACGACTGGCCGGAGGCACTCAGCGAGGTTGGCGGCATCTTCGGCCTGTGGATGGGTGAGGCTGAGGTTTTTGAAGATCTCTGAATTTTTTTATCCCCATTTAACGATCTACTAATAGTAATATGTAGCCCAAGGCCCAGCTGGTTGTACTTAATACAGCCTAGGGCATAAATGCACTCGCACTTGCGGTGTCAGATCCCCGTTGCTAGTGAGCAAAAATGGTAAGAAAGTGCAGCCCGCACACACCCGGGATCCCGCTGACGCCAAGGGACTCGGAGGGCCTCCTTCAACCGTCCTTCTCGGTGCAGCAGCAAAGCGAAATGTCAAGCTTCGAGCCAACGGCGCGCCAGGCCGCTAATCTATTTCCCGTCTTGCATTTCTCCCCCTGTCTCTGCCTCGCTTCCTGCCTGCCTGCCGCAGATGGCTGCAGAAAGACAGATTGCACAGGCAGGCCTGTGCCGGGTCGAGAGAGGCCAAACTACATGTGCATTTTCTGAGGGAGGCGAATTACGAAATTAGTAGCCGAAGTGGATGCACTGTGCATGGCAGGCTGGAATTACCCACCAGCATTGCCCAGCAACTATATAAAATAAACCCAAGCTGTGCATTTCGGTATCTGTCTCGGAGCAGAGCTTCAATTTATCTGCACAAGCGGGCTCTCGGGCAGAGGAGGGTCGGGACGCAAGACAGCTTGGTAGCGGCTGTTCCTGCCAGTCTCTGCAGTCAGTCGTCCCCATATTCCAATTCTCCCATCTCGAAGTCCTGCCCAATACTATTGGTTGATTGGGCAACCGTGCCGCAGCTGTCAAGTGAACAACAGAGCCCGAAACTCTTGCCCCCCCTCTGGCATGACCAGCCCATCAGTAAGTGATTTTTGTGCACTCGAACACACAGAACGTCACCATGTGGGAGCGTCGTACTCTGTGTGAACTGCGCTGTCAAACTATTTGAAGCTGCAGGAAGCTGAATGAGCTCTGGCCGATCGCGCCATCACTGTGCCACTCAGCTGACACCAACCCATCCCCAGCTGACACCAACCCATCCCCAGCTGACACCAACCCATCCCCAGCTGACACCAACCCATCCCCAGCTGACACCAACCCATCCCCAGCTGACACCAACCCATCCCCAGCTGACACCAACCCATCCCCAGCTGACACCAACCCATCCCCAGCTGACACCAACCCATCCCCAGCTGACACCAACCCATTCCCAGCTGACACCAACCAATCCCCAGCTGACACCAAACCATCCCCAGCTGACACCAACCCATCCCCAGCTGACACCAACCCATCCCCAGCTGACACCAACCCATCCCCAGCTGACACCAACCCATCCCCAGCTGACACCAACCCATCCCCAGCTGACACCAACCCATCCCGAAGCTGACACAAACGCATACCCCAGCTGACACCAACCCATCCTCAGCTGACACCAACCCATCCCTCCAGCTGACACCAACCCATCCCTCCAGCTGACACCAACCCATCCCTCCAGCTGATACCAACCCTTCCCTCCAGCTGACACCAACCCATCCCTCCAGCTGACACAAACGCATCCCGAAGCTGACACAAACGCATCCCGAAGCTGACACAAACGCATACCCCAGCTGACACAAACGCATCCCGAAGCTGACACAAACGCATACCCCAGCTGACACAAACGCATCCCGAAGCTGACACAAACGCATCCCGAAGCTGACACAAACGCATACCCCAGCTGACACAAACGCATCCCGAAGCTGACACAAACGCATACCCCAGCTGACACAAACGCATCCCGAAGCTGACACAAACGCATCCCGAAGCTGAGACAAACGCATACCCCAGCTGACACAAACGCATCCCGAAGCTGACACAAACGCATCCCCCAGCTGACACAAACGCATCCCGAAGCTGACACAAACGCATACCCCAGCTGACACAAACGCATCCCGAAGCTGACACAAACACATCCCGAAGCTGACACAAAGCCATATCCCAGCTGACACAAAACGCATCCCCCCAGCTGACACAAACGCATACCCCAGCTGACACAAACCCATATCCCAGCTGACACAAAGCGCATACTCGCCTGCCCCGCAGGAATTTCGCTGCTCAGCGTCATGGAGTTCATCGAGCTGCTGTGCATCCTGATGAGCGTCTGCACCAGCCGAGACGCGGGCAAAAGGTCTTCAAACGTTGGCAGTGCAGCAGCCTCTCGAAACAGGTAGCTCAAGTTTAAGCGACCGAAACGCTTCTTTGGAAAAGGATACGACTACTGCAAGTAACATACGGGACATCTGCATCGCTAAATCATTTCAGGATGCCGCAAGATTTCGAAGCCATACTAAGGTACCTGGCGAGTCTGGAGGACGAAGAGATGAGGGAGCCGGTGCGTCAGCTGCAGTACCAGCGGCAACAACCTCAACAGCAGCAGCAGCCGCAACAGCAGCAACAGTTGAACTCAGCCAGAGCGGCAAGGGAGCCATCAGGCAGACTTGGATTGCAGCTGGTACCGTAGAGAGCCTCAACAGACTGTTGCGCTGAGGCGGTCACCAGAAAGCCAAAAAAGCCTTCATAGGCCCATACTGTGTCTTTGTACCTGCGCTGTGTTACAGACCTGACTCAGTATAGAATAAATACTGGTACATTGCAGACAGCTAAATTTCGATATGATAATTACTGAATGCTCAAAATACGTGAGATCAGAGCGGAACCCATAGCGGATGTAAATATTTATTTTAGGTAAAAAATCAACTCGTAATTATAATGTGCCCAATGAGGAAACTTATTGCCTTAAAAAAGCAGAGTATTGCGTTGATGCCGTATTTTAACAGGTGATTGAGAAAAATATTTTCAAAGAGAGATTTTCACTGGATTTGGTTATTTTTTCTGGTGCGGTTACTAAATTTGATTGCAGACTCTCCTGCAATTTTTTAGCAAAAATTTCCCGTTTCACCCACCACTGTTTCACCCACCACCCCATTTCACTAACAACCCCACTTCAGCCATCACCACATTTCACCCACCACCCCATTTCACCCGCCACCCCATTTCACCCACCACCCCATTTCACCCGCCACCCCATTTCACCCACCACCCCATTTCACACACCACCCCATTTCACCCACCACCCCATTTCACTAACCACCCCATTTCACCCACCACCCCATTTCACTAACCACCCCATTTCACCCACCACCCCATTTCACCCACCACCCCATTTCACCCACCACCCCATTTCACCCGCCACCCCATTTTACCCACCACCACATTTCACCCACCACCCCATTTCACACACCACCCCATTTCACCCAACACCCCATTTTACCCACCACCCCATTTCACTAACCACCCCATTTTACCCACCACCCCATTTCACCCGCCACCCCATTTCACCCACCACCCCATTTCACACACCACCCCATTTCAACCACCACCCCATTTCACTAACCACCCCATTTCACCCACCACCCCATTTCACCCACCATCCCATTTCACACACCAACCCATTTCACACACCAAACCATTCCACAAACCACCCCATTTTACCCACCACCCCATTTCACCCACCACCTCATTTCAGTCACCAACCCATTTCACCCACCAACCATTTCAACCACCACCTCATTTCAAGCACCACCCCATTTCAATCACCACCCCATTTCAACCACCACCCCATTTCACCCACCACCCCATTTCACCCACCACCCCATTTCACCCACCATCCCATTTCACACACCAACCCATTTCACACACCAAACCATTCCACAAACCACCCCATTTTACCCACCACCCCATTTCACCCACCACCTCATTTCAGTCACCAACCCATTTCACCCACCAACCATTTCAACCACCACCTCATTTCAACCACCACCCCATTTCAATCACCACCCCATTTCAACCACCACCCCATTTCACCCACCACCCCATTTCACCCACCACCCCATTTCACCCACCACCCATTTCACACACCACCTAAATGCTAGATCCCGCAGGTGGCGCCTACAGCTAAACATCCACAGAACGATGCTTTTCACTGTTTTAATAATGTAAAAACGACACGGCAAACGAATAAAAAGTAATATCGCGGGGGTTGTGTCGGGGGACACGGGAACGCTAAAAAACCAAGTAAAAGTAGCTACTTAACTCTGATCGCATCAGATTAACCCACAAACTTTCAACTTGACCTCCCAGTGCATCAGTCCTCCAGCTTGACCTTGCTCAGGTCGCACTTGCTGTGCTCAGGAAAGCACAGATCCGGCCACTTGTCGCTGGCCCGGCCACGGTAGCGCAGGAGTCCGGCCGCGGGCACCCCGGCCGCTGGCGGACGGTAGGCCGAATATGCCACGTCCTGCCAGACCTCCCGGCCCGAGAAGAAGTACAGGCCGCCATCGGCCAGGCGGAAGTACACGGAGTCCACTGGCGTCTGCAGCGGCTTGTCCCCAGGCGCGGTTGGGAATCTGTCAGCAATTCTGCGGACCGACTCGCAGCAGTTGTTGAATTTGAAGCGCCTGGCTGAGCCGGGATTGTAGATGAACACCTGAGGTTGGCGGGGGGGGGGCTGCTCAGTTTGCAATTATTGAAGACAAAACCAAAAGACACAAGAGCGTATGTAGATACAAATCTGGTTGACTTGATGTCACCGTCCATGAACAAAGAAAGCTTTTCTATATCTCGATTTCTTTGCACTTTTTCTATGAATCGTTCTTCTGTGGAGACAGCCGACACACGGCAAGCAGCCATATCCACACGCTCACACAGGGTGTACAAAAGCCCTGACTTTATCATCGTCAGGCGTGTACACACTATCTGCGTCTTGTTGATTGGTCCTCATGTGGCGAGAATCAGCTTGAGCGTCAGGTCAGCCTTCTCGTGTATAATAAGCACTGGGATTAGGGAAAAGTTCCTCAATCCAGATTCTAGGCTCACGGCCTCCTTAGTAGAAGTCCTAGCAATGGTAACTCAAAAAGCCTCCTAACTCACCCAGATGCCCTTGAAAAAGTGCACCAGGCCGGTTCCGTAGTCGTAGAAGGCGCTGTCGATTCTGTCCGGGACGCTGTACTGGTAGCCCGGCTTCGGCCCGAAATTGTCCGCGATTTTCTTCGGGTAGCCCGGCTTTGCGGCCGTCTTGGCGCTGTCGAATTCCAGGAATTCGCCGCCTGGCCGAGGGGTGCGGGAGTGGGGGAGGGTGAGGCGATTTAGGGGCATGAAGTGTCCGGGTATGCGATGGAATGTCTGGGCATGGGATGGAATGTCCGGGTATGCGATAGAATGTCCGAGTATGTGATGGAATGTCCGAGTATGGGATGGAATGTCCGGGTATGCGATAGAATGTCCGAGTATGTGATGGAATGTCCGAGTATGGGATGGAATGTCCGGGTATGGGACCGAGTGTCCGGGAATGAAATGTTCAGGCACCAGGAATTGTCCTGATTACGGTATAGAATATCTAGGTATGAGCCAGAGTGTCCGAGAATGTCCGGGTAACGTCCGGGTATAGGATTCAATTTCCGAGATATTATCAGCTGTTAATAAAATAGTAGAGAGGGATGCAGCTCCACTAGATTAATTAGCTGTAAAAATGAAATTATGAGATGAATGCATCTCATAATTAAGAGTCTTTACTGTCAATCAGTCTGATAAGGGCACAATGGGATTTGGGGGGATAAATAGGGCAAGCAATAATTAGCCAGGTGGGATAAAACTGATGATTAATTTGACCCGACTAAGCCAGGCCTGTCGCTGCAGCTAGAATCCGATTCTTATTTTTTAGAATTTTCTTAGATAATCGAAGCAATATGAAGTTATATCGCATTGTCCAAGTCTTAGATTATCAATCTCAGTCTCCCAACTCCTCACGTTTTCCATCATCTCATGCTCCCCATCATCTCATGCTCCCCATCATCTCATGCTCCTCATCATCTAATGTTCCTCATCATCTCATGCTCCTCATCATCTCATGCTCCTCATCATCTCATGCTCCTCATCATCTCATGCTCCTCATCATCTCATGCTCCTCATAATCTCATGCTCCTCATCATCTCATGCTCCCCATCATCTAATGCTCCTCATCATCTCATGCTCCTCATCATCTAATGTTCCTCATCATCTCATGCTCCTCATCATCTAATGTTCCTCATCATCTCATGCTCCTCATCATCTAATGCTCCTCATCATCTCATGCTCCTCATCATCTCATGTTCCTCATCATCTCATGCTCCTCATCATCTCATGCTCCTCATCATCTAATGCTCCTCATCATCTCATGCTCCTCATCATCTAATGTTCCTCATCATCTCATGCTCCTCATCATCTCATGCTCCTCATCATCTCATGCTCCTCATCATCTCATGCTCCTCATCATCTAATGCTCCTCATCATCTCATGCCCCCATTATCTCATGCTCCTTATCATCTCATGCTCCTCATCATCTCATGCTCCTCATCATCTAATGCTCCTCATCATCTCACGAACTCAATCCACCCACCGAAGAAGAAGAACAGCAGGTACACGTTGTCCTTCCCAGCCGGGTCGAAGTCCACCAGCTCCAGCGCCGCGTCCGGACCGTCCGGCACGCCCGGCCAGCCCTGGCCTACTGGCCGAGGATCGCCCAGGCGTGGCCGGCCAGCCGAATTGTCGAACAGCCAGTAGAACTCGCAGGCGAAGAAGTAGGTGTTGAAGACCGGGTAGCCGCGCTCGGGGTCGGTCCGAATCCAGTCGAAGACGGAGTTCACCTTGGCAGAGCAGGCGCCTGCGGATTCGCGAGTTGCACATCGCTTTCACCTGCCAGCCCACTACTTAAACTATTTCATCGGCGTCTATGCAAAATAGGCGTCTACAGATCTCAATCTTTATAAGCCTTCGGACTAAGCCCGAGACGCACCGTAATTTTCCTGCACCAGACGGCGCTCCTGCGCTCCGATCTGCGGCGCCGGGCCGCCCTGCCGCAGCAGGTTGGCGGGGTGCATCACCGAGTCCGGGCGGGCGCTGTGCAGCAAGCCGAGGGTGTGCCCGATCTCGTGGATGAACACCCGTCGGAGGTCGACACTCGGGCCAGTCGGCTGCCCCCGCCGCTGCTGCTGAAGTGTCCCGCGGAAATCTTCGTCGGCGTCGATGTGAATGGGACCGGCGGCCCTGGCGTGCGACACCTCGTTGCCGGGACCGTCGAAAGCGTGGCGGCAGGCTCCGTGTTGGACTGCGGGCGGGTCGACAGTCAGACAGACAGACAGACAGACAGACAGACAGACAGACAGACAGACAGACAGACAGACAGACAGACAGACAGACAGACGGACAGACAGACAGACAGGGAAGCACTAAGACAGACAGACAGACAGACAGACAGACAGACAGACACTAAGACAGACAGACAGGCAGACAGACAGACAGACAGGCAGGCAAACAGGCAGACAGGCAGACAGACAGACAGACAGACAGACAGACAGACAGACAGACAGACAGACAGACAGACAGACAGGCAGGCAGACAGGCAGGCAGGCAGACAGACAGACAGACACTAAGGCTAACAGACAGAAGTCTCAACTCACGCCTCTCAAAGCTGACACTGATGTCAGCGGGAGGCCGGTCAGACCAGTCGGCGGCCTCAACCGGCGCCGGAATCTCCTGGAAGTAGACGGGCGACACCGTCGCCCAGGAGCGAAAGGCTTCGGCCAGCAGGCGCCGCTGAAGCTCCCTGGGCAGCTGGGCGGACTCGCGGCCTGGCGCCAGCTCCCAGGTGATCGTGCGGCGGTGAAACCGGTCGGCTGACGGCAGCTGACGGTGAAGGACGCTGCGAGGGTGGCGCCGGTTGGCGGTGGACGGCGGAACGCGATTCGCCTCCCTGGACAGAGCGTCGGGGGAGTCGGCGAGGCCGCAGCGCCGCTCGTTCATGGCGTCCAGCGTCGGCGGGTCTGGCAGGCCGGTGCGGGGCAGCTCGTAGGCCGCCTGGAAGGCGAGCAGAGCCGCGGCGAGGTCGGAGCTGTCGGAGGCGGACTGACAGTCAGCGGCGGTGTTGCGATCGGCTCGTGCTGGCGGAGCCTTCAGCTCGGGGGACGTCTCCTTGGCGACGCCAAGAAGCTCGGGCAAGTCAGCGAGATTCTGCGGGACAGCGGAGCTGGCGGCGGTTGTTGACAGATTGTCCTCAGTGGTGGTTTCCAGCGGGTTGTCTTTCGCGGTGGTTTCCAATGGGTAACCGGTAGGGGTAGGTCGTGTCGCCGCCACTTGGCCGCCAGGGGGGCAATCGTTCAAGTAGCCAAATCTCAGCAGAAAAGCCTGAAAAACAGCAGTTGAAACTTTTCAACTTGGCGTCCGAAAGCAGCCCAGGAGTGCCAGCCCCCCAAGGCGCAGAGACTGTACATGCCTGACCATTAGAAAGTCATGGCTGCTGTACATCCTGTGTGAGCGTGTATGACAGGTGTGTGAATGTTCAGTCAGCTTACCCGACCAACAGAGTGGAATGTGTTGGCAGTCACTGGCACCGCGGCAGAGCCACCGCCAGCCCCTTCAGTCAAATGGTCAACTGGCGCGCTGCAGCCCGATGGCGGCAGCAGCAGCAGCAGTGCAGAGATCAGTAAATATCCTGCCGGCATCTTCCTCAGCTGTTGAGTGCAGTAATTAGAAAACCGAGGGCCCTGAGCCAGGGGGATGCAAAATTGCTTTGTTTTTGTAAACACGGCAGGGATGGGCAGGCGGCCTCTGATTGGTCAGTGAGAGGTCTCAGAGCTTCCCCTCTCACTCGGCGGCCGCCTTCGGAAAATTCGCGTCCGGAATAAAAAATGGCTTTAGAAAAACGTTAATCGAATTTAATGACTTTATCTGTATTGCCCCCCTGTATTGACCTCCCCACCTTCCTTCACTTCTCCTTACTCTCCAGTACTTTCTTCATCCACTTGCCATGTCACATGTCAGCCCAATCGCTGAGTATTTGTCTGCAAGCATTCTGACTTCGCTGTAGACTAAAGGCGGGTAGGGAGAGAGGAGACACAAGGCCTGTCAGAGTCAGGAAGCTCAGCAAGGGGCGCCGCCTTTATGCAGCCAAGGGTCTCCTGCCCGCCTGCCTGCAGTCGGCGGACAATAAGACTGGCTAAATAATTAAGCTGGCGCTCCCCACTTGCCCAGCCTTCGGGTGGAAACCGGCTGAGAAGCGGGCCCTGCCTGCTGCGTGAGTGCACATGGACAGCAGCATTGTTTTGGTCTCCAACGGAAACCAAAAAACTTGCGGCACCACTAATCAGATGATGAATTGCTATTTCTCAATTAGCCTTGTTTTATCTTGGCAACATTGAAACCTGCGGCATTTCCGATGTTCCGTAAACTAAAGGCTGGCTGAACTAGATGATACCTGCAGAACCGGAGTCTTCTGCGGGCTAATCAAAGGCGCGCGGCACACTGCCATCCCTGCAGACCCCCAGGTATACAGCCTTACACTTTTAACCTGTAGAGCAGACAGTAAGCAGCAAGTGAGTCCAAAGCCTAAAGTACAGTTGTCGGGTTTCAGAAGCAATTTCTGCCCAACCTCTCCTGTCCATCTCTTTTGCAAGAGGAAGCGGCTCATTTTTTTAACAAAAAAGTTGAGCGCCCTCAGCCGGCGGCAACCCTGGACCAGAAGTTTAAAATTGAGCAAAGACGACGGATCAATTTCCAATCTTCAGTGCCCTCCAAACGACCCTGGATTCCACTGGCCAGTTAAAACTCACACTTCACCACCTCAATCTTTATCGGTCGATCTCCTCTCCTTATCAACCAGCCATCTCATTTCTTATCAACCATTCTACCCTCATTATCAACCAGCCATCTCATTTCTTATCAACCATTCTACCCTCATTATCAACCAGCCATCTCATTTCTTATCGACCATTCTACCCTCCTTATCAACCATTCTACCCTCATTATTAACCAGCCATCTAATTTCTTATCAACCATTCTACCCTCATTATCAACCAGCCATCTCATTTCTTATCATCAACCATTCTACCCTCATTATTAACCAGCCATCTAATTTCTTATCAACCATTCTACCCTCCTTATCAACCATTCTACCCTCCTTATCAACCATTCTACCCTCCTTATCAACCATTCTACCCTCCTTATCAACCATTCTACCCTCATTATTAACCAGCCATCTAATTTCTTATCAACCATTCAACCTCCTTATCAACCATTCAACCTCCTTATCAACCATTCTACCCTCCTTATCAACCAGCCATCTCATTTCTTATCATCAACCATTCTACCCTCCTCATCAACCATTCTACCCTTCTTATCAACCAGCCATCTCATTTCTTATCATCAACCATTCTACCCTCCTTATCAACCATTCTACCCTCATTATTAACCAGCCATCTAATTTCTTATCAACCATTCTACCCTCATTATTAACCAGCCATCTAATTTCTTATCAACCATTCTATCCTCCTTATCAACCATTCTACCCTCATTATTAACCAGCCATCTAATTTCTTATCAACCATTCTACCCTCATTATTAACCAGCCATCTAATTTCTTATCAACCATTCTATCCTCCTTATCAACCATTCTACCCTCATTATTAACCAGCCATCTAATTTCTTATCAACCATTCTACCCTCCTTATCAACCAGCCATCTCATTTCTTATCATTAACCATTCTACCCTCCTTATCAACCATTCTACCCTCATTATTAACCAGCCATCTAATTTCTTATCAACCATTCTACCCTCATTATTAACCAGCCATCTAATTTCTTATCAACCATTCTACCCTCCTTATCAACCAGCCATCTCATTTCTTATCATTAACCATTCTACCCTCCTTATCAACCATTCTACCCTCATTATTAACCAGCCATCTAATTTCTTATCAACCATTCTACCCTCCTTATCAACCAGCCATCTCATTTCTTATCATTAACCATTCTACCCTCCTTATCAACCATTCTACCCTCATTATTAACCAGCCATCTAATTTCTTATCAACCATTCTACCCTCATTATTAACCAGCCATCTAATTTCTTATCAACCATTCTATCCTCCTTATCAACCATTCTACCCTCATTATTAACCAGCCATCTAATTTCTTATCAACCATTCTACCCTCATTATCAACCAGCCATCTCATTTCTTATCAACCATTCTACCCTCATTATCAACCATTCTACCCTCATTATCAACCATTCTATCCTCCTTATCAACCATTCTACCCTTATTATCAACCAGTCACCCCATTTCTCATCAGATCTCATTGAAATCAATAAAATAAAAATCGAGAACACACCAGCCGTTCATTTTTTTGCGGATCAAAGCGCTCTCTGTATTGAAAAAATAGAATATAATATAGAAGATATAATAAGCGAGCCCTGAAGTCCGCTAAAGGGCAGTATATAAAGAGATATATTTGTGAAGCTGGCCTCCAATGCTCTAGAATAGAAGCAGATCTGATACATAAGCTGCGGTATCCTACAGCAGCGTACATTTATGATACCTGCACTGTTATTAACACAGTAAAGGAAGCTGGCCAGCGCCGCATCAAAAATTGAGAATGCAGAGCATTAAAAATTCAACAGCTGACCTATCAAAGATATTAAGCAGATTGCATCAGAAGCAGCAATATCTGAATCAGAATGCAGTTTAATAACAGAATTACAAAATAACGCACTGATAAATAATAGTAAATAAACAGTAATAGTACATAAACTTCGGAGACATTTCAAATAGTAAATGGCGCAATTATGAGTATTATACACAATATTCGACAGATAAGTTTAAGGATTAGATTATTCAATCGAAAATCTGAGCACAGTAGCGGATTTGATTAATCTTATAAGCATTTTTGTGCAGTCGCAAGTAAGTGCTGATCCTGTATAGATAGGCAGGTTCTGCAGCAATATTCACATCTACACGCGCACTGCATTTGCGCTGACCCAAACACACCGACAGCAGTAAGCTGTGGAGCAGCAGAGGAGAGCGTTGGGGCGGCTGACGGCTAAACAAAGGTAAAGAGAATAGGGGACAGGTGGGAAAGGAAAAGACAGGCAGACAGAAAGAACCAGAAAGACAGGCATACATACACACAGACAGACAGACAGACATGCGCAGACAGACAGACAGACAGACACTGAGACACTGAGACAGACAGACAGACAGACAGACACTGAGACACTGAGACAGACAGACAGACACTGAGACACTGAGACAGACACACAGACAGACACTGAGACACTGAGACAGACAGACAGACAGACAGACAGACAGACAGACACTGAGACACTGAGACAGACAGACAGACAGGCAGGCAGACAGACAGACAGACAGACAGACAGACAGACAGACAGACAGACAGACAGACAGACAGACAGAAAGACACACAGACAGACAGACAGGTCAGATCACGCAGCGCCGTCCGCACAGTCGGCCGGTTTGCCAACGGAGCCGCACAGAGGCCGGTTGCTGGCCAGGCTGCGGCTGCTGGTGCTTTCCAGAGTCGGCAGCGTCACCGAAGTGCCGTCGCTGAAGGCCATCGTTTCCAGGGAGCTGCGACACTGGGACTGCTGCTGCTGCTGCTGCTGCGGCGACGCGGCGCCCCCGGCAATGGAGACAGCTGGGGCCGGCAGGCTGACGGCGGTGGAAGTTGACAGAGTGTCCCCGTCGCACAGACCGCCGCCGCCGAGAGGTCCAGTCGACTGCAGCGGGCGCGGCCGTCGACGCGACTGGGCGCCCGAGAGGCTGCGCGACGCCGGGTTGCCCGCTTGCAGAGCAGGAGCGGCGCCGGCAGCCGCCGAGGCCGAAGCCGTTGGTGCGGCCGTCCCGCGGCCACCGCGGACAGCGGATCCGACGCCGGACAGCGCAGCCGGGTTGTCGGCGGCCACCGCCTCATCGTAGCTGGGCGGCCTGGCGGCTGACAGCAGGCGCACCAGATCGCCTCCGCCAGCGCCGCCGCTGCCGTCACCACCCCCGACGCCGTCGTCGTCGTAGGCGGCCGACGACGAGGCCCGAGGGAAGCTGCGCCGGCCGCCGGACGACGAGTCGAGCAGCAGGTCGATGGCGCCAAAGTCGTCATAGTAGTAGCCGCCGCTGGCATAACTGAAGTAGTCGAATTCGTCAAAGTAGGCGGCGTCGCGACTGCCAGCCGACGGGGTCAGAGGCGGCGGCAGCGGCCCCAGGGAAGCAGTTGAGCCGCCGGCCGCGGCAACTATGGCAGCAGCGGCGGCATTGTGACGCGCCCGGCGCCGGCGCAGAAATCTCGCCCGGCGTAGGGCGAGCAGAGCGAGAGCCACGGCCAGCAGCAGCAGGGCCAGCACGGCGCACGGGCCCAGCACCCAGGCCAGGGTGGTCATCAGGTTGGGCGAGCCGGCCTGCCCGACTGTTGGCGGTGCAGTGGCGCACAGGGACTCCGTGCCGGGATACCAGGTGCCGTTGGCCTGGCACAGGTGTGCGGTTTGGCGACCGCCGCAACTGCGCATATGGGGAAAAGGATTCAAGTTGAAAGCATTGTGAAAGCGAAGGTGGATTCTGTTGTAAAATAGCAGCGCATCCTAGGGAATCTTAGAGTTTTAGTATCAGCTCAATGGCTTATCAGTGCCAGTCTCTTGGTACCTCAGTGCCAGTCTCTTAGTGCCTCAGTGCCAGTCTCTTAGTGCCTCAGTGCCAGTCTCCTACATGTAGTACCTCAGTGCCAGTCTCTTAGTACCTCAGTGCCAGTCTCTTAGTGCCTCAGTGCCAGTCTCCTACATGTAGTACCTCAGTGCCAGTCTCTTAGACCTCAGTGCCAGTCTCTTAGACCTCAGTGCCAGTCTCTTAGTACTTCAGTGCCAGTCTCTTAGTACCGCAGTGCCAGTATCTTAGTACCGCAGTGCCAGTCTCTTAGTGCCTCAGTGCCAGTCTCTTAGTACCGCAGTGCCAGTCTCTTAGTGCCTCAGTGCCAGTCTCTTAGTGCCTCAGTGCCAGTCTCTTAGTGCCTCAGTGCCAGTCTCTTAGTGCCTCAGTGCCAGTCTCTTAGTGCCTCAGTGTCAGTCTCTTAGTGCCTCAGTGCCAGTCTCTTAGTACCGCAGTGCCAGTCTCTTAGTACCTCAGTGCCAGTCTGAAGCACAGAGAGCTGGCATTGAGTAAGGAGCTAGTACTAACGCTGAGGCACTTTCAGCCTTACTGTCTGCGCCACAAGTCCTCACTGTCCACTCACGTGAACACGGCCACCGAGTCTGCAAAGTAGAAATTGCAGGCCGGATTGAGGCACCTCTCGGCCGTGGCAGCAGCGGGTCGCCAGCAGCGAACCGACTGTCGAACGCATCTCGGCAGGCTGTTGCGATCCCAGCGACCAACGGCTGGCGCCGGCTTGTCAGTAGCGGCCGCAGCGGTGGACGAGCCGGAAGGATCAGCTGCACCCGGCAGACAAGTCCACCGAGCCGGGCCCAGCAGCACCGAGTCGGCGCCGATGCAATCCACGTAGACGCTCTGCCCGGGAGAGGCGGTGAGGTTGGACCAGACGGGCGCCAGGTCCGCCTCGGCCGGGGCCGGCACGCCGGGGACGCGGCAGACGCCCCAAGGCAGCTCGTCGGGGATCGGAGCGGGCGACTTCGGGCAGCTCACGTCGGGATGCCAGCCAAAGCCGGGCAGGCAGACGGCGTAGCGACGCTCGGTGAAGCCGGGGCAGCCGTAGGACAGCAGGCCGCCCAGCGGCGCCTGCAGCGATGTCGATGCCGCCGAGTCTGTTGAAGCCGACGATGTCAGCAAAAGGAGGTGCGGCGGCGGCTTCGCGGACGACGGCAGGCTGGTGGAGTTGAACTCGCAGCCTGGCGAATCTGCCGCGGCGGCCGCCGCCCATGCCAACAGCGTGGCAACCAGGGGCAGCTGGGAAAGCATGCATTGAATGGCCCGTTTAATAAATGCAATAAGCATGAGTATCCCGACTTTACCTGCATTGAAACTGCCTGTCCGCTCCCCCCCTCCCCTACTCCCCTCCTACTCGCTTTACCTGCCTGTCCACTCCCCTACTCCCTTTACCTGCCTGTTCACTCCCCCCCTACTCCCTGAGTCTGCCTGTCCGCTCCCCCCCCTACTCCCTGAATCTGCCTGCATGTCCGCTCCTCTCCTACTCCCTGAGTCTGCCTGTCCGCTCCCCTCCTACTCCCTGTACCTGCCTGTCCGCTCCCCTCCTACTCCCTGTACCTGCCTGTCCGCTCCCCTCCTACTCCCTGTACCTGCCTGTCCGCTCCCCTCCTACTCCCTGAGTCTGCCTGTCCGCTCCCCTCCTACTCCCTGAGTCTGCCTGTCCGCTCCCCTCCTACTCCCTGAGTCTGCCTGTCCGCTCCCCTCCTACTCCCTGAGTCTGCCTGTCCGCTCCCCTCCTACTCCCTGAGTATGCCTGTCCACTCCCCTCCTACTCCCTGAGTCTGCTTGTCCACTCCTCTCCTACTCCCGAGTCTGCCTGTCCGCTCCCCTCCTGCTCCCTGAATCTGCCTGTCCGCTCCCCTCCTACTCTTTGAATCTGCCTGTCCGCTCCCCTCCTACTCCCTGAATCTGCCTGTCCGCTCCCCTCCTGCTCCCTGAGTCTGCCTGTCCGCTTCCCTTCTACTCCCTTTACCTGCTTGTCCGCTCCTGTGTTCTTTAATTCCTTAACTTGCCTACAATACGGCAGACAAGAGAAAAAATTCCAAAGAAAACAAGAGTATTTTTCAATCCAATTCATCGACACAACTTTTTATTTTTTCATAATTCAGCGATGCAGTTGCTACACACAGCAGCAAAGGTCTGAGCGCACACCAGCTAAACCAGTCTAAAAACGTCCCAAATGGTCACTGCAACATCAACAAAGGTACAGAATTATTCAGATACACAGAGCCGCCGGGGCAACTACTTGGCCTTCTTGGCGCGGATCTTCCTCAGGTAGAAGTCCAGCTCCTTGCCCTCCAGGATGTAGCCGTCGGCGCGGCCGCACTGGCCAGGCCTGGAGGTGATGCAGGCGTACAGACGGCCGCCGGCAAACTGCTCCAGCAGGGCCTGGGGCACCTCGGCCTTCTTCTGACGCTCCAGGTACTTCTTCATGGTCTTCTTGCTGCGGGTGAACGACAGCGGAGCGTCGCCGGCCGACTTGCCAGCGGCGTCGCCTTCCGCCTTGCCGGCAGCGTCCGACGCGGCTGCAGCAGCGGCATCGGCGGCGGCCTTGGACTTCTTCTCCTTCTTGCGGGCCAGCGGCAGCAGGTAGTGCGACTCGAACCACTGACGGAACGGTGTGGCATCGATGAGCACGATGGCATTCTTCACCAGAGTCTTGGTGCGCACCAGCTCATTGTTGCTGGCATTGTACACGGTGTCGATGATGCGAGTCTTGCGGGCGACTCCGCGCGATGGCCAGCTAAAATTGCCCGTGTCCAGGCGCAGGCCTCGAAGCTTGAGACCGCCGCCTCGAACTCGAACCGTATGAACTCGCTTGGCCGTGCCAGGCAGGGCGATCCTGGTCAGGGCTGGCGGCCGGCCCAGCTCGAACTTGCGCTTCTTGCGCAGCTGCTCGCGGCGTCCGCCGGTCTTGCGGCGCTTGTGGGTGCGATCGCGGGTGATGCCCATTGCATGGGATGTCAGTGCGGGAGAATATGACGATTTTTATTACTAAGCTCAGTAGCCTAGACATGATTAGTCTGCTTCCTGACATGATTAGTCTGGTTCCTGACATGACTAGTCTGCATCCTGACATGATTAGTCTGCATCCTGGCATGATTAGTCTGTTTCCTGACATGATTAGTCTGGTTCCTGACATGACTAGTCTGGTTCCTGGCATGATTAGTCTGGTTCCTGGCATGATTAGTCTGGTTCCTGGCATGATTAGTCTGCTTCCTGACATGACTAGTCTGCATCCTGACATGACTAGTCTGCTTCCTGACATGATTAGTCTGCTTCCTGACATGATTAGTCTGCTTCCTGACATGACTAGTCTGCTTCCTGACATGATTAGTCTGTTTCCTGACATGATTAGTCTGCTTCCTGACATGATTAGTCTGTTTCCTGACATGATTAGTCTGCTTCCTGACATGATTAGTCTGCTTCCTGACATGATTAGTCTGCTTCCTGACATGACTAGTCTGCTTCCTGACATGACTAGTCTGCTTCCTGACATTATTAGTCTGCATCCTGACATGACTAGTCTGCTTCCTGACATGACTAGTCTGCTTCCTGACATGACTAGTCTGCTTCCTGACATGATTAGTCTGCTTCCTGACATGACTAGTCTGCTTCCTGACATGATTAGTCTGACATAACTACTCTTTTTCCTGACAGGATCAATTGAAAAGTAGAAAATCCTATTTACTAAAAACAATTGAAGCAAAACAAGAAAGGTTTAAAAATGGGCAGAAATGGTTGAAGTTATTATTTTTGTTATTATTATTATTAAATATTATTACTAATTATAAAGTTCACATATACAGCAATATAATATATATAGCTTAAATAAATCAGTTCAGACTAACACGGGTTGAATTGCCACTGTAATAACAAAATCGTTCTACTCTCAATAGATAAAAATAGAGTCCATTCTTTTTTTTACGCTTGCACGTGGCGTTTAGGAATTGAGAACAATCAACAACACAAATAAGAAAATTGAGGGGGGGAGGCAGAGAAGACCAGCAAGCAATACTACTGACTGGGCATTGCAGTAGTAGTATAAGAAGCAATTTGATAAAAACAATTTATTCATCGGACATTGAGAAAGCAGTATATCATTAACGATAACTACTTTACGCATTAGCAAAACGCATATTGTGCTTTTATGGCGGATTGAAAAGTTTACGCAGAAAAGGTGAGACAATGGGATCATGTGTGAGTTATGTGATTGAAGTTTAACTAACCATACTCAAGAGGGACACAAACTGGATTAGCCTCGTATACAGAACAGTTTAAAAACAAAACACAAATAAATGCATGGAGCTTTTTAATGTTCTGAATAATAATTGTAAACTGAACCTGAACCCAAGATAAGCTTTAATCCGATTACATGATTAATAGGATTAGCTTAATTCTGCCTAGCCTAAGAACCTCTACTGCAACACGATCCTGCTTAAATTACACTAGCTAGTGATCAGTGACCCCGTTTTGTTATCAAGTCAGCGAGTGAAGATTTTTATTTGGATGCTGCTGGGGCCTCTGCTGGCCAGTGAAGTTGCCGATCGGCATTCTGGGAAACTGCTGGGGCTGCTGCATCTGCGGCTGCATCTGGCCAGCCGCGGTGGACATTGGCATCGGCATGGACATTGGCGGAGGCAGGGGCAGATGATGATTGGCCTGGACAGATTGGCCAATAGGCATGGGCATCGATGCGTGATTGGTTGACAGCTGGTGCTGGTGCTGAAGATGGTTCGGCTGCATCTGGACCTGGCCGAGGTGGTGCGGCGGCGGTGGCGGGGGCGGCGGCGGCGGAGGCACAAATCCGCCGCCCAGATGCGATGGCGGAGGTGGCGGCGGAGGCGGCGGCGGCAAAGGGAGCGAAGTGGGAATGGTTGACATGCCCTGCTGCTGCTGCTGTTGATACTCGAATGCCATGAGCGGCGGAGGAGGCGGCGGTGGCGGGGGAGGCGGCGGAGCGGCATTCGTGACGGACGCGTACTGGTGCCAGCTGCCAGTGAGCACAGAGTTCGGCATCTGCATAGAGACGTGAGACACCGAGCCTGGCAGGGTGTGAAGCTGCTGATGGTGCTGGAAGTGCACCTGATTCACCACCGCTTGGGCGGCGGCGGCGGCAGCGGACAGCGAGGTTGAAGCGGAGACTGTGGTCGCCGCAGGGATTGATGCGGTTTGTGCAGGTGCAGTAGCAGCAACCTGCTGCTGCTGCTGCGGTGCGGCCTGCTTGGCGGCCTGGTCGGAGGAGGGCTTGGCCCGGCTGTCCTGATCAGCTCCTCCGCCGCTCCTGCCATTGCCAATACTATTGCTATTATTATTGTTACTGTTGCTATTGGCAACGGCGGCTGGCACGCTGCCGGCGCTGTTATTGCTCTGGTACATGTCCAGGATGCGATGGCAGATGCGCTCGATGAGGGGAAAGCCGAGCCCGGGCACGAACTGCTCCCACCACTTGTCGTTGGGACCGGAGCGGCCCTCCCAATCCCGAATAGGGAAGCTGCTGCACAGGCTGCCGAGGTACAGCACGGAGCAGGCGATGATCTCGGGCTCCCACTGCAGGCACAGGGTTGTGTACAGACTGTCATTAACGAATGCCCAGGCGTGGCGAACAATCGTGCTGATTTCCTCCTGGGAGCCGCGCAGCCTCCGGCCCATCTCCAGCAGGTGTTTGTACGGGTGCTCAACTATGAAATCGAATTTCAGAGTTCGAAGCATAAGCCGCTCAGTTTGCATGACCAGCTCGGCAGGGCTGCGGCCCTGAGTCTGGGAAGCAAAATGAGCAGCAAATGTTCGCTCGTCCAGATGCTTCTGAACCGAGCGGACCAGATCGCGGCACAGTTTGGGCGTCTCTTCAACTTTGCCGGCCAGGAACAGGGCGCAGGCGGCAACCACGTAGCGATCGTATTTCTTGAAGCTGTGCGCCATGTAGAAGCGGTGAAAGAACACGATGCCGGTGGCTATGGTGTTGTACGTGAGCCCCAGGTCTTGGCCGCATTGCAGGATAAACTTGGCGCCTTCGCAACGGTATTTCGACTCAGTCTGTCGCTCCACGCCGTCCCGATAAGAGGGCGTGTTGAGCAACTCCTCCGCCTCCCAGTACCAGCAGGGCATCGGTCGCTGAGAACACTGGGTGAGTGCACAAGTAAACAGAACAGCTCAGTTGCTAACCGGATGAGGGATAGGCAATTCTGGATGCTTTAACATGAATTGGGGCAGGATAGAGTAGTGCGAGTAAAGCTTTTGACTGGATTGCTGCACTTCTATTGATCAGAATGCAACACAAAAGCAAATTATACTTATTTTACTTCTTAATCCTTCATCTCTGATCCGTTATCCTGCATGCATTATCCGTAATCCTACATCTCTTATCCTCAACCCTACATCTCTTATCTTCAACCCTACATCTCTTATACTCAACCCTACATATCTTATCCTCAATGCTACATCTCTTATCCCTAATCCTACATCTCTTATCTTCAACCCTACATCTCTTATCCCCAATGCTACATCTCTTATCCCCAACCTTACATCTCTTATCCCCAATGCTACATCTCTTATCCCCAACCCTACATCTCTTATCCATAATCCTACATCTCTTATCCCCAATGCTACATCTCTTATCCCCAATGCTACATCTCTTATCCATAATCCTACATCTCTTATCCCCAATGCTACATCTCTTATCCCCAATGCTACATCTCTTATCCCCAATGCTACATCTCTTATCCCCAACCCTACATCTCTTATCCATAATCCTACATCTCTTATCCCCAATGCTACATCTCTTATCCCCAATGCTACATCTCTTATCCCCAATGCTACATCTCTTATCCCCAATGCTACATCTCTTATCCCCAACCCTACATCTCTTATCCATAATCCTACATCTCTTATCCTCAACCCTACATCCCTTATCCCCAATCCTACATCTCTTATCCCCAATGCTACATCTCTTATCCATAATCCTACATCTCTTATCCATAATCCTACATCTCTTATCCATAATCCTACATCTCTTATCCATAATCCTACATCTCTTATCCATAATCCTACATCTCTTATCCATAATCCTACATCTCTTATCCATAATCCTACATCTCTTATCCATAATCCTACATCTCTTATCCTCAACCCTACATCTCCTATCCTCAACCCTACATCTCTTATCCCCAATGCTACATCTCTTATCCTCAACCCTACATCTCTTATCCCAATGCTACATCTCTTATCCCCAATGCTACATCTCTTATCCATAATCCTACATCTCTTATCCATAATCCTACATCTCTTATCCATAATCCTACATCTCTTATCCATAATCCTACATCTCTTATCCATAATCCTACATCTCTTATCCATAATCCTACATCTCTTATCCATAATCCTACATCTCTTATCCTCAACCCTACATCTCTTATCCCTAATCCCACATCTCTTATCCTTAATACTACATCTCTAATGATTTTGCTCTTCAACCATAAATCCTGGATCCCTTTAAACTACACATCACTCTTTTTCTGACACTAAAATACAAGTCTATATATGAATAACTAAATCTGAAAATTTTCTATAGAGAAACTAAACCGCAAAAATGCAAGTAATTAAGACAAAGAAAGGACAGACTTCACTGTACTATCAGTTGATAACAAACAAAGAACATTAAACTAGCATTTGTACATATAGTAGAATTTGGTTATCCAATGAATGATGCTACTGAGGCTAGCATGCATGCGATCACCAAATTTGTTAACTACATTAAACAGAAAAAAAGTTGATATATCTCTGCAAAGCTACATGGCCCTCAGTGGCAATGATAAAGGCGATTATTAGGCCAAGTTTAAGGCCAGGTAACTAAGCAACTGGAGCCTCGGCTGAATTCTGCGGCTCCCGCAGCCGGCGCATCAGTTCAATCTTCTTAGGCACGGCGGCCGCCTGCTTCTTGGCATCTGACTCCAATTTGAGCTGCTTCTTGCAGGCCTCGGCAAGGCTGAGCCCGATCCATTCAGCCTCCTCCGGCGGCACGGCGTACTTGGCGTAGCGCTGGCGCAGCTCACTGTCTGGCGGTAGGCGGGCCAGCGCCAGCAGCATGTCCCGCTTCAAATGCGTGCCCAGGCGCGAGTTCAGCTCCCCGTCAGAGGATGCCAGGATGTACTGATCGAGCGAGCCAGCCTGCTCGATCAGGGTCAGGGCGCGATGGCTCACAATGATGTACATCCAGCGGTTCAACAGCTCCGAGTGGAAGGGGATCCGGTACAGGTGAGGCCTCCAGAAGCGCGGGTGAATCTAGGGAATCGTAGCGAATTAAGCGGATCTATCAATTCATCAATCAATTAAGCAACCAATCTATCTATCTACCTGTCTATCTATCTATTTATCTATCTATCTACCTATCTATCTATCTATCTATCTACCTATCTATCTACCTATCTACCTGCCTATCTATCTATCTATCTACCTATCTATCTATCTATCTATCTATCTACCTGCCTATCTATCTATCTATCTATCTATCTATCTATCTATCTATCTACCTATCTATCTATCTATCTACCTATCTATCTATCTATCTATCTACCTACCTACGTACCTATCTCAACCATCTATCTATCATTGTAAACATATCTGAGCGAGATCTCAGCATTGCAAGCGCAGCAAAACCCACCGGACTCTCCTTCTTTCGCTGCCGGAATCCATAGACGATGCCCTCGTTAGCCCACAGGCACCGCTGAGACTCGGCGGGATAGAAAATCTGCGGCGGCAGATCAAAGTGCCGGCTGGGATAAACCCGACCGTCACTGTGCCGCACAAACGGCTGGTCGGGATGCTCCTCGGAGAACGGCTTCATGTGCACGGCCGGCCTTCTGAATGCTTTGTTTTCCATGTACCGCTTCCTAAAGTGCATCGGCAGGCGGTGCAGGGCAGCCCTCAGGTGAGGGTAGAAGAACACGGCTCGTTCAAGCTCAAGGGTGGCCATGCAAAATATCATTTTTATAAGGCTTAAGATAAATTTCAATTAAATGAAGACTGCTACTTATATCATAGATAAATAAAATTTTACTAGGCAAGAAGTTCATAATGACAAAAATCATTTTAGCAGCCTCTTTCACTAGGCCAAAACTCATGAGTGTGCTAGCCGTTTTGGCAATGTGAAGTTTTGGCCAATACAATATGCACAATATGCATAATACTAGACCCTGCACAAACTCCAGATTTTGATTGAGTCATGAACTTGACCATACTTTGGGGGTTCAAGGCGAGTATTTGAGTCAAGTCTTGTCAAGTAGTTGAATGTAATGAAAGTTTGGTAGTTAATGAATTTCAAACCCCAACCTTGCTTGATTGTCATATTTTTGCATTAAAGTTTCTATTTTTCATTTTATTTATACTTCCAAGAATAATGGAGGCTCAAGTAACACTTTTAGCATGAAATCTTGCTTTTCAATTACTTTTTATTCAAGCAAGTTTATTGATTCATTTAAGTGAACATATTTTAGGAAATCAGAATAACTTCAAACTAAAAAAGGAATTAATTTGGCATTCTTGCAGTTTGCAAAGCTCTTGGAAATACCAATTTTATTATTCTATATGTATTCTCTGTAATATATGTACTAAATGTAACTTGCAAATGACAAATGCAAATGTAAATATACTCAGCAACATGTTAAAGAATGCATATTACCAAACATATATATGCAAATTAATATTGCACTATTATAGACTATGGTCACATACAATATATATTTAATATACACTCAGCAACATGTGAAAAGTTTCTACTCCAAAGCCAGTGGTCAACTGATGAATTGTTCATCAGTTGAATAATGAATGAAGGAATTAATTAATTGATTTAACTCTTAATATTATCATTGACAATACACTAATGTCAGCTTTTTTCTTCATATCAGCTTGATTGCAAAATCAGCCCATACAAGCCTGTAGACATGGTGTGAATTGTGTCACTTAGGGCTAAGATCATTCTAAGATGCATTCCACTTTATCCATTATCCAATCTAACTAATACAATTTGAAACAAATTTACTATTTGAAGGATTATATTACTAAAGTGTATACCCCGATGGAAAATCTGGAGGGGTGTTGGAGGCTCACTTTTTGGCGCTAGCCTCTAATGATTTTTTTAATTTGGTTACACTAAACCAATGGGAGGCTAGAGGCTGGGTTAGAGGCTCGACTCTTGGGTGTCGCAGCCTCTAAAAATGACCCAGATTTGATGCTTGCAATATGAGGCTCGTATTGGAGGCTCAATTAGAGGCTGGCAATTTGAGGCTCATATTGGAGGCTCAATTAGAGGCTGGCAATTTGAGGCTCGTATTGGAGGCTCAATTAGAGGCTGGCGATTTGATGCTCAGTTAGAGGCTCAATTAGAGGCTGAATTAGAGGCTCAATTAGAGGCTGGCGATTTGACGCTCAGTTAGAGGCTGAATTAGAGGCTGAATTAGAGGCTGAATTAGAGGCTGGCGATTTGATGCTTAGTTAGAGGCTGAATTAGAGGCTGAATTAGAGGCTCAATTAGAGGCTGGCGATTTGATGCTCAGTTAGAGGCTGAATTAGAGGCTCAATTAGAGGCTGGCGATTTGATGCTCAGTTAGAGGCTGAATTAGAGGCTCAATTAGAGGCTCAATTAGAGGCTGGCGATTTGATGCTCAGTTAGAGGCTCAATTAGAGGCTGAATTAGAGGCTCAATTAGAGGCTGGCGATTTGATGCTCAGTTAGAGGCTCAATTAGAGGCTGAATTAGAGGCTCAATTAGAGGCTGGCGATTTGATGCTCAGTTAGAGGCTGAATTAGAGGCTCAATTAGAGGCTGGCGATTTGATGCTCAGTTAGAGGCTCAATTAGAGGCTGAATTAGAGGCTGAATTAGAGGCTGGCAATTTGATGCTCAGTTAGAGGCTGGATTAAAGGCTGGCAATTTCGAGATTGTCAATGAGAGGCTGACCCAGCAACTGGGGATCTGGCTAGTAGAGTAAAATTTACTAAAAAAATGGAAGAATCAAAAATTTGTACAGCACAGCAACGGCCGCGCTCATTGAGAACAGTAATAACAGTAACAGCAGTAATTAAGCATGCAGTTATTGGAGCAAAGACAGTATATTTACAATAAAAAGTGAATTAAGGACTAAAAATCAATAAGATCAAATAGATCAGAATTTGAGCACAGTTGAGCAGTTTAGTTTATCGCGTACAAAATATTGGCAGCTTAAGGGAGATGACAGCACAAAGACTACGAAATAACCTTGTAAAAATGTTATAAACATGTGAATTTAATGCACTAATAAACTGGTAGAATACAATCCAATAATCCAGGCACTGCACAATAATCCGGGCCTGTGCTCAATAATCCGGGCCTGTGCCCAATAATCTACGCAGTGCACAATAAGCCAGGCCTGTGCACTATAATTAGGCGAGCAACTCTACCACGTTTCTTTTTACGAGGGATGTGTCATAAATCCACTGACAAACATCTCTAGTTTCTTTTGTATTTTTTTACTGGAGTTTATACTTTAGCCTAGGACTCTAGGGCTCATGACAGTTATGTCTATGGAAAATATTACTTCTAGCCTTCATATAAGACAGAAAATCCTGTATCTTTCTTCACTTCAGTTCAGTTCACTTCAGTTCACTTCACTTCAGCACTTCAGTGAATACATGTTGGGAATTGGAGTAGTGAATTTTCATATAATTTGGCACTACTTACACAGTAGACCTCCAAACCTTGATAACTTTTTAATTGTCTCAAAAGTGAGAAAGAAAAATGGAGAAAGAAAGCGAGAAAGATAAAAAGACCACTAGCCTACAAATAATTCAGCTGCGAGAACGGCATCAGAGCAATATGCGTTCTGCTCACAAGGCACGTGCCCAGGATTTTGTCGGTGCCGACTGTGTATGCAGCAGCATCCGATTCATCGTCGCTGCAGAAAGGATCCTCCATCAGGCGCACGACATCAGGCGACGGGTCCCAGCGGGATATTCCAGCCTCTAACCCAGTCTCTAATACAGCCTCAAATTAGCCTCGAATCCTGCCTCAAATTTAGCCTTAAATCCAGCTCTAATCCAGCCTCAAATTTAGCTCGAATCCAGTCTCTAATCCAGCCTCAAATTTAGCCTCAATCCAGCCTCTAATCCAGCCTCTAATTGAGCCTCAAATCCAGTCTCTAATCCAGCCTCGAATCCAGTCTCTAATCCAGCCTCTAATTCAGTCTCTAATCCAGCCTCTAATCCAGCCTCTAATTGAGCCTCAAATCCAGTCTCTAATCCAGCCTCGAATCCAGTCTCTAATCCAGCCTCTAATTCAGTCTCTAATACAGCCTCTAATCCAGCCTCTAATTGAGCCTCAAATCCAGTCTCTAATCCAGCCTCGAATCCAGTCTCTAATCCAGCCTCTAATTCAGTCTCTAATCCAGCTCTAATCCAGCCTCTAATGAGCCTCGAATCCAGTCTCTAATCCAGCCTCGAATCCAGTCTCTAATCCAGCCTCTAATTCAGTCTCTAATCCAGCCTCTAAATTCAGTCTCTAATCCAGCCTCTAATCCAGCCTCGAATTTAGCCTCTAAATTAATCGTCGAATCCAGGCTCAAAAAGCCTCTAATCCAGCCTAAATTTAGCCTTCTAAATTAAACATCAAATCCAGGCTCAAAAAAAGCCTCTAATCCAGCCTGAATTTAGCCTCTAAATTAATCGTCGAATCTAGGCTCAAAAAAGCCTCTAATCCAGCCTCGAATTTAGCCTCTAAATTAAACATCAAATCCAGGCGCTCAAAAAAAGCCTCTAATCCAGCCTCAAATTTAGCTCTAAATTAAAC